>JAOXJP010233091.1:0-10369 GCA_025762735.1 Platanus orientalis | reverse complement strand
TAAAACGACTGTGTGTGGGGATGAGGCCCCTAACAAATAAAAGATCGCAACTGAAATATAAAAACTGAAATAATATTGATATTAATTACCAAAGGAATTTGTTGATTATATATGCAAGTCGTCAATACAAAATTGCACAATCAATGCATTATGTGGGATACATCTAAGCTATGTTCCGACTCAATCAGTCATTAGTTAAATCCAACGTCTCTTGTGTCGTCACATCGAAATTCTTCAATTTTTGGTTCATACGAATGTAGTGTCCATCCCAACGCATTATCAGTCCGGTATCTATGCCAATATGCCGCGATGGGTGGGTAAGATGACCCGACAAGAGGAAAACCTGTAGACATAACAAAGAGTGAAGTTAAACACTGGTAAACATGATTGACTGTAATAACACATTGCAACTGATATTTACTTGTACGAAGTGGTTGTTGTTTACAAAGCCAATAACAAGTTCCTTCCAGGTGGCAACGGGTATAGGGTCGGATCGGAGTGGCAAGAACGTTAGATACTATTGTGCACTCAAAAGGTACAGAACAACATGGTAACAGGAGACTATTAGGTGGCCACATTCTGACATGGTCATCCAATACTCGTATAACGCACCTTCCATGAAGTGCACAATAGAATGCCTAATCTCATTTAAGGCTACAAACCCACCAAAAATCGGCTCATAATACTGTGTGTGACTATCCAGTTTATGTAACAAGTCATTTCGGACTTGTGACCAACCATCCTCTCTCAAGCCGAACAAGGCAGCAATCTCCCAGAACCCACAATTTCCATCGGCTTGTACGTCTACAGAAATGTTGAATAAACGGACGTATGCCATATAAAAAGTACCCGATGTAAGTATCATATGACGATAATCGAACTGACGCCTGACGAACGACCTATGATAGAAGGGATAATGCATCAGCATCAACGATATGACAAATCAACTTCACTTGCATAGTAAAAAAACCTATTAATTACCTTATCTTTCGCTATCCTTTGTCGGGTTGGTCTCACCGACTATAGAGGGTTGACATCCATTGGACCTACGACAGACAGGAAGTAGCTATCCTGCATCAATGATACTCTCTCAAATGCGGATAGCTTACATCGAGTAGATTTATCCATCTTTCCAGGTGGCTTACCTCGCATTGTCGATTTGATTTCTGGTTCCTCTACATGTATACTCCCTAGATTTACCAACTCCCTCAATTTCCTAAGTAGTTGGGTCTTACTTAACTTGCCAGCTTGTGCATAGGCCTGCTTTAACAGCTCAAATTCCTCGATATGAATATCATCTTCATTTACATGGTTCTCATTCGAGGTGGGTTACATGTCAAGCTTGTGCCAATGAATATGGAAAGAATGAAGGGGGATCAAATGCCTCTGTCTAATATAGTCAGCAATTTCGTGGGCGCATGGCAAGCTGTGGGTGTATCTAAGCTGACATCCACATGTAATAGGGTCAATCCCAATAAAACCAATCTGCTTTGTCTCGTCAAGTATCTTCTCAAGTGCAATGATGGAGACGTTCCCATGAAGCTCCCTGAACATGGACAGCCTGAAACTATGTTAGACAATCATCTTCGATTTCTCAAACGATGTCTTGATTGATGTATGCTATAAAAGAAGCATATTGTGTACGTTCGACCAAGAAGACTCGAAATTTCCTTAACTAGATCCCAGCCGCTTCTTTAACCTAGCATGAGCACTCTCAACCCTCTAGGAAGCATAAGGAACAACTAATTAGATACCAACTAATGAGGAACAATTGTAAGTAGAAGAAAAAATTTAAAAAAAACCTTACATATTCATCGTTGTGGCCCCCAGATGCATAACTTGGTCTATCCAGGCTACAACAAACTTATCCCTGTAGGTATCCAACTAACTCCGCACGTAGTCAAGTGCATCTGGATAAGGACTAAACTGCTTTTCCAATAGTGCTAAGTGGTTGTCGTAATCCTCTTCTGTTGGTAACAGAACCACTAGATTCCAGTAGGTCATGAAGAAATCTCACGCTTCCTTTGTTGAAAATAACTTCTTACACTTTGCAAGCACATTCTTATTGATGTGCCACCTACACAATAGATGTGTGACAGTGGGAAACACTCATGAGATAGCATTCATTAGGGCCAAGTTCCTATCTGTCATAATGATGTGGGGAAAAGCACTATCATCTATAATACCACGCAAGACATCTAGAGCCTAATTGAAGTTGTCCTCCTTCTCATATTATAGAAACACACGCCACGAAGAACGTCATGTCAGTAGATGTCATCCCAACGATTTTTAGAAGGGGCATACGAAATCTGTTGGTTTTATGTGTGCAATCTATAAGCAACACATGTGGTAATGCATGTAATAAAACCAAGCTAGTTGGGTGTGCCCAAAATAAGTAGGTGACAGTTTCACTATTCTCACTCGTACGATGCCACTCAATGTACTGATGCTCAGCTAATAGTGCCAATAATTGCTGCATTTGGGATCTCCCACCCTTTTCTTCTAGCTTATATTTGTATTGTGCATTGTAGACTACCTTTATTGCAGTTGTATTGAAGGGATCTTTTTTCTTCGTAGTGACCAAAATGTCTTTTGGTCGTACGTTACTCTTAAACATGTCATTTAATAATGAGTACTCATCTTCGGATAATCTACTAACATAGGAGTGACCCTCTAGATAATCTGCAGCTCGGTGGTTATGCACGCCGCATATAACTTCTAACATCCAATCATTATCGTTGGACAACTTCCTGCTTTTCAATCGGAATGGACATTCGCATTACTCGTCCCCCTAACATTAGCACCCACACCGACGTTTTTAGACCTCCTGTCTTCTCTATACCGTCCACTCCTCTCACATCCAAGGGTCAGACTGACTTTTCTTATAGCACCACCTGAATCTGAGTTCAAAATGGAAATCACAAAACCATTCTTCTTTGCAACATTTGTTGTCCACTTAATTAAGTTCGTCTGACTAGTGAATATCTGCAAAAGAGAGAAAGAACACAATGGTCAATTAATCCACTTACTATGGATTGATTTTTAGCGTATACTAAGGACTGATTTTGACCTCGTATGTGATGAACTCATAACTGTAATCCACGACCATTTGATCGTAAGTTTGGCTACATTGGGTGGGCTGCAATCACAATAGTTATATTTATATATTAATAGACAAAACAAATCCTTAAAAAAATGGACTTTTTTTTTTTTTTAATTTTTTATTATGTTCGAACCTGACTAACTGAGCATAGCAGAATCTGGTCGGCCAACCCAAGCGAACACCCTATGTGGTGCTTGACCAGACTAACCAAGCAGACAAAAGTGTGCTCCGTTAGGCTGGCCGAGCATCACATAGGGTGCTCAGTTAGGCTGGCCAACCAAACCCTGCTATGCTCGGTTAGTTATACCGAGCACACCATTGGTTGCTCAGCCTGGTCTCTTCGAACATAGTATGAAAATTATATATAAAAAAAAGATTCCACGTGCGTGCATGCTTCCTTCTCGTTCCAGTTCACTTCCATTGTACTCCATTACTTCACTTCTTTCTTGTAAATGCCTAACTTTCAAAATGAGGTGTTAGGAGGAAGGATTTGGGAAGAAACCTAAGAAATGAAGTGTATTGAGAGAAAAAGAAATGGAGGGGAGGGAGTACGTAACGTTGGTTTTGGAGGGAGAGAGTGAGGTGAACTTAGAAATCAGTTTTCTGTTTTTTTTTCTTTTCCAAAAGGTTAATGTAGACTTTGTACAAGGGGGTATTTTAGAAAAGGAAAATATGAGTTTTAAGTGAAGTGGACTTAAAAAAAACTGTGGTGGAAATAGAACATCTCTTAAAGATGCAGCCTAGGCCAGCCCAAAAACACCATTGTGCTCATGCAACTTATTAACACCTTTTCTTTTATTTGAATCCAATCTCCTATCTTCAATACGAGAGTGGATTGTATCCGCACCTCTTATCCTCTGCTCCTCTCTACACCCTGTCAGGGGAGGGCACATCAGCATCGATAAGTGATTTTCACTTTTTTCGGGGGTGCATTTCACTTGCCGGCGCTGATGTGCCCTCCCCTTGACAGGGTGCAGAGAAGAGCAAAGGATAAGAGGAGCGGATACAATCCACTCTCCTTCAATACTTTCCTTTTCCTTTTTCCTTCTTTGTTGGAAGTGGGGCAAAACCAGTGTTTAAAAACCAGCTAGTTAACTGGAAAACTCGGCTGAGTTACCCGACTAGGCAGTCAGCTGCTAAAACTAGGATGATGTCAGCAAACTGCTCACAGATAACTCGCCCGAGTTTTCCAAGTGACTCAGATGAGTTTTCCAAAAATTTTGCTGATTAACTTGGTTTTTAACCATAGTGCCCTTTCACCCAATGTGAAAAGCTAAAAAGTTTATATTACCATCTCATGTTGTTTTATCTATTTTGTTCCGTTCTAAGTATACAACTTCCCTTTTGTCATCCTTTTTTTTTTTTCAATATTTTTTTAATAAAAAATTCTTTTTCTTCTATAATTTTATTATTTTATTATATTTATATATATTTTTAAAAATATTAATATATTTTAGTATTGACTAGCTAGTAACTCGGAATGTTCTTACGTGGACAAGACTTTTTTTTTCTTTTTCTGATGAACCTTTAGCCTTGGAACACCAATGCAGTTGGCCTGTTGGCCTTCGCCCCTATTTGGAGTCAAGGCTACATAACCAACTTGGTTGCCTTTTTGTTTTAAAAAGAAAGAACCCGTAATTATAAAATTTTCCCAGTAATAGAGATAAGCTCAGAGAAAAAGAAGAAGAATAAAAATAAAATAAAATACGAACTTTTGTGACTTGGAATCCATTGAACTAGTTACATAGTAGAGCTATCCAAAACTGATGGATCTTCCTTAGTAATACCCAATGAACCCTTCAGTACTTTATTTAGTAAATAAAATATGTCTATTGCATCCATCATGACAATACAACCTATTATATTTCATCAGATTCGAATAGGTCCTCCAGATTATAAGGTCCCACAACATTACGGGTTCCACTCCACATTTGCTTTGCAAGTTGTCCATAGGCCCTTCCTGAGAGATGACCAAAATCCCAAAAAACATACTCCCTGGGATCTTCACACGACTGATTCTTTTACTGTTCTCCCTCCGCAGCTACTAATCCCCTGAATGGTCCTGAGCCACAGCTTGCAGTTTTCCCTTCCTTGAAACCTCCACAGCATAGTTTTTGGGGGTACACCGGATTAGTTATATTTTTATTCTTTTCTTCATTTTATTTTTCACCTTCTATTCATAAATATTTCAGCATAACAGATTAATAAAACGTTGCAAATGAAAAGTAACCAACATAACCTACGTAAGAATAATGGCTGTTATTACAGAGATAATAAGGATCATTACCACATTTCAAGTTCAGCCAACACACACACACCAAAAAAATGGAAAGGATCAGTTACACCCAATTTTTCTATCCCTTCATGTCCCTCACACAAAAGGTGAGGTGTATAAGGTTAAAATTGTAAAGATTGTAAAGACAGTTTTCAAAAGAAAAAATAGGTACCCATAAAAATAAGGTTTGTAGGGTTAAAACCATAAAAAAAAAAAAAAAAAAAAAAAAAAATGTGTGTATTAGTTTAAGAGGCACCAAATTCAAAAAACCATCATGTGTCAGCCTGTGGTATAGTGTCACTGGGGTACGGATCACAAATTTGGGTCTAGCATATCCTTTCCCAAAAAAAAAGGTCATTCATTTTTTTTTTTTTAAACTATGGTTTAAAATTGAATTTATAAAGTTGAAAATAATGAAAAACTTTGGATTAAATAGTAATATCCATTCAACTCTGTCAATGGAAACAAATGGGTAAGCAAGCCTGAGGCCAGTTGGGGTTGTAAGGAGCTAAGCCAAAGCCTGCCAGACCAAACACGTAACAATATATTCAGGCCCAGCTTTGACTAAGTCAGGGCCTAGTTTTGACCAAAAATAAAAACAAAAAAGATTATGAGCTTTCATAAGAAGGTCAAAAGCAGAGGCTGAGCTTGGGTGCTCATCAGGCCCATTGGCCATGTGCCCCTAGAAACAAAACACGTATTATGTTAATGCTAATCTAATGATCAATAGTGAAGACTTGGCCAAATAATAAAGATAGACACCATACTTTCAAAACATACCGTATATCAAGGGGTGGTTTATTCTTTGGCTGAGAAATCTGTATAACCTCGAGTTAGAATATTTGAACCCCGGCAACTGCTTCTCTAGCTCTTTGAGGAGTTTGGAGAGAGCTGCGTTGTGTAATCTTGCTAGTTGCGAGACCTCTTCTAGGCAGCCACCATTGTTTTCCGGATTGAGTATTATCATCGTGGCTGGCCCACAACCAATTGGTCCCAGGCTAAGGAAACCAAATTTCCTTCCCATCTCTCTTTCCCAACCACTCTATCCAGCTCTTTTGAGGATCTCAGGCTTTTTACCCATTCCACTGTTATGGCAGAGCTCACTGTGCCGCCTGCTATTAGGTCTTGAAGGAACAAAAGCAACGCATGAGTAACCATAAATATTGTGGTGTTATATAGCTAAATTTTCACCTTAGACGCATATTATATGCTCCTACATCATTAGGAAATATGTGTGCATGCACTAGTTAGGCTTATCTCGACCTATATGCACCTTATGACTGGTCCAGGCCCTCTAAGACCATTAAAGCCAAGACTTACCTAGCACAAAAAGTGGTCATGCAGGGGCGGGGGAGTGACTAAGTGAAAAAACTAGGGCTGTCAATTGGGCCGGGCTGGGCCATGATAAGGTCATTGAGAGCCTAGTTTGAAATACACATATCTGGGCTTGAGCTTGGACCGAGGAGCCTTAACTCAGCTTGAGAAAATTTGCCGAACTTGGTCCATTATAAAACAATGGTTTCAAGTCGAGATCGAGCTGTCTGAATTTAACAGCTCTCGGGTTAGATTGGGTACTTTGGGCTGGGTTAAGTCCTATTCAAACTCAGCCTGAACACTACTTCAAGCCTGAAATCACAGCCCAAACCTACACATGCCAACCCACACAAATTCCAGGCCAAACAAGTTGGGTTCAGGCCAGCCAATCCAATCAACAGCCTTAGAGAAAACCCCAGCCTTGGGGGCTGAAAGTGGTGGTTCTCGTCAGGGGGCTGGGATTAGGTACGAATGAAGTTCATACTGATGTGTGTTAACAGCACCAAGGGGCTGCACATCAGTGCCGATAAGTGATTTACACTTTTTGAGGGGCGCTTAGCACTTTTCAGCACTGATGTGTCCACCTCCTGATGCCATTCTAATACATCAGTACGAATTTCATTCATACCTAATCTTCACCACTGGTCAGGTGTTTTTTCACTTTTTTACCACATGTCGTTCAGCACCTTGCACTTCAGGTCGCCACAACTTTTTGCACTGCAGGAACCTCATACTCGGTCGCTAGGTTCCTCTAGGGATACCAAGTATCGAATCCCCCTACATGCGGCCTACTTATCTGCACAGGTCCCAATGTGATGGTAGTCAAAAGCCCACATGGCCCTAAAAAAGGGGGGGGGTTGTGCTTATATCTGAGTAAATGCCTTGACACCACTCTGGTAAAGTTTGACTTCAAGATTCAAGTCGTCAGCAAGCTGCAACAACACGTCCACCATATCCTTAGCCACAAAATCCTTCACCCCCTCCCTCCTAGCATTGTGCTCATCCAGCACATGCTCCAAAAACCAATCAAACTTCTTACTCAAAGCCTTCATCCTCTTCACCTACCCTTGTAAGTCCAAGAAATCAATCTAAGGTATCCAATCTCCAATATCCATCACTCCATTAAGCAAGAACAACTCGTCCAACATCTTCTTAAACTACTCCGGCGTCAAGATCAACGCCGTCAACTCGTCCAAGTACTTCTTCCCCAACACCATCCTACTTATCACATTCAGACTAACATCTGAGAGATGGTCCTTCAAATTAACCGGCTTCCCAAACGAGGTGTAAAGGCAATTGAGAAGAGCACGCATCTCTTCTACACGAATATACTCGTATTACTCCAGACGTTTGGCACTGAAGAGCTCCATAAGACACATCTTACGAGCTTGGTGCTAGTAGGGTCCATAAGGGGACCAAGTGATGTCGGAGTAGTCATAGGTGGTGTGATGCCAGCGGCGGTTTTGGGCCAGGAGGCGAAGTTGAGATCATTGGTTTTGAGGATGATTTTGGCCATCTCGACGGAGGAGCCGATGACGATGGGGTGGGAACCGAGCAGGAGTTGCATAATGGGGTCATATTTTTGGGAGAGTTGTGGATGGAGCGATGTGGGAGATGGCCGATGAGATTGAGGTTGCCGATGATCGGCCATGGTGTTGGACCAGGAGGGAGGTTTATACGCCGGTGACATATGTGGTTAGAGAATAGGATGAGAACTAGGCCTGCTAACCATGCGGCGGCGTATAGAAACCAAGAAGGCACCTTTAACTCCATAGGTGGTGGTGGTGGAAGCTTGGTTGTGGTTGTTGGAGTATATATAATGGAAGTGAAGGGAATAGTAGAGTTAGGTTTGCCACTTTTATTATACTGTTTTGGACTTGTTTGGTCCAGGAGTCTACTTATCTGCGAAATTTCTCTAAAGAGAAGAAAAAAATAGAGCCTTCAATGGCTGACAAAGAGAGACTTGGCATTCTATATAGTCTATAGTGGGGGCTGCGTCCAATTGCTCTTTTAGGCCAAAAGGACCGTCAATGATTGTTTGTGATGAAAAAACCTCTATAGGCGTGCCACATATTGACACATTATGGTTTTTAAAGTTGTTGTGCTCATTATTCTTTTACGTTTTTTAATCTCAACACATCATATGACAATAAGGCTGTCAATGATATAAATCTATATTTGTATTTATTTATTTAATGAAATATTAGATCGGATTCAAATATTTTACGGATATTTACAAAAACAATAGAAACATCATAGCCTTTATCACAGATTTTGCTTATGCTAATTAGGTTGTGTTTTAAGCCTTGCACAAATAGGATATTGGTGAGTGTGGGAATACCCCAAGGACCTCTACGGTTCCCTTGCTAATGATCTTGACACTACTTCCGTCACCATAGGTGACACTCCCACCTTGAGTTTCTTCAAGATCGAAAAACAATGACTCATCACCGGTCATGTGTCTAGAGCACTCACTATCAAGGTACCACCTTGATGTGCTCTCGGCTCTTAGAGCCATTTAGATGACTAAGCAATTAAGCTTATCCTTTTTAACCCAAACTTTCTTAAGATTTTTATCTTTTATGTTTTGGCATTAGGCTAGGTCCTTCTTCCTTTGAAGATTTTTATTTTCAACATTTTGAAAATAAATCTTCTTGTTGACATTTTTCCCATTTAATATTTTTCTTGAAGTTCGTTGTTTTTGGGTTAATGTCATTCATCCTCTTTTTTTTAATCACTTTTGATATGCCAATTGAGACCACAATAATAGCAAGTAAATATTAGTCTTCTTGGGACTTGTAATTGTGATTGCCTCATGTTAGAAGGTTCAACATGAGAAGAGGATTTGGCTCTTCTATGATCATTGGGTTGGAAGTATTTCTTCCAAAAAGATAGAGTATGAGAGGGTTGAGTGAGGGGTTCTTCTAGTTTCCCCTTTGGGATTTCTAGAAGTGGAAGCATTTTCATGAAATGTTCTAGAGGAGAAAGCCTTGTTGGCTTGAAAGCCATTCCATGCCACTTTGGCATAGGAATAAGGTTGAGGTTTTAGTTTCCCAAGCACCTCACTTTGTTTCTAGAGTGCCTTACCCTTGAATGTGTCTTCACTCCTCTCAACCCCATAGGATCCTTGTGAATGTCATAGAGAATACACTTTCTCCTTGCCTTTAAGGGAGGCTTGTGTAGTGACCTTACCCTTGACTTTCACAAAGACATTCTTAGTCTTTTGTAAGGAAGAAGTTTGATTGACATTGGAGTTAAATCCAAGTCCTCTCATGTCATCATGGTGATCATCTTCTCTAACTTGTCATTACCTTGAGCTATCATAGATAATGACTTCTTGTCCTCCTCAAGTTCCTTGATTTGCTTGAGGTACTCTAAAAACTTCCTTATGATATGTACACAAGATATATTCAATGCTTTGTTTCTCTCATTTAGGGTTTTCACTTGATTTTCTAGGTCAAGAATGAGAAAATCTTCATCATTGGTCTCAATACTACCACTCTCTAGAGACTTGAGTTTCTCCTCAAGTTCTAGGAGCTTGTTGGATAAATTCTCATTATCGTTAAGAAGTATCTTCTTTTCAATTCTCCAATTATCTTTTTTGAGAACTTGAAAAGATTTTGCTTCACTAAACTTTTTTTCTAAGCATGTTATCTTTAGGTTCACTGTCTCTTATA
>JAOXJP010233090.1:0-10369 GCA_025762735.1 Platanus orientalis | reverse complement strand
TTCCTAGTTTCTTGATTTCTTTTAAATTGAATTCTTGATACTCTTTCTTTAATTCTTGAAGTCCCATCATACTTCTTATATGATCCTAATTCTTGGATACCCTACATTAGATTTGGTATCAAAACCAGGTTTTCTAGCTAATTCTTATTAGTTGGGATCCCTACCAACAAAAGTCTAATCAATTCTTTTGATTACTGTCATTTTTGTTTATATCATCGGTCTTTTTACTTTTAGGTTCTTTCAAAAGTTCCCCAAATTAATTCAGGACCTATTTTAGGCTTTTAAATAATTTTAGGGCATACCCTAAAAAGTTGAAGAGTACAAAAAAAAATAGAGAAAAAAAAAGAGAGAATAACAAGTGAGATGGAGAAGAGAGAGAAAGAGAGAGAAGTATTTACATGAGATAGAAGAAAAAAAAGACCAAGCATCACTTGTGGCTTTAATATCAGATTTATTCATCATCAACAACTTACAAGTTTGACTGATTGGCCTATTTAAAGGCCCAAATAATAAAATAACGCTAACTAACTAAAATACCCATAAACTAATGGTTGTACGGTCAGCCCTCTTAATGCACCAAAAACTTAAAATAAAAAAAAAAAATCAAAAATCCTAAAATTAACTAATAACTCTTTCCCTGATTAGCATAAGCCTTATTACATAAATCCTCTCAATAAAACCCAAAAAAAAACATAAATAAAACTAACTCTAATTAGGTAGGAAGCAAGCTTTCTTCTTGCAATTCTCTTTGAACCTTGGCTTTGGCTTTCAAAGAGGAGATGTCTTTTCAAGCCATTGAAGAGCTGCTACATCACTTATCCAAATTGGGTCCCAAAAAGAAATGGCTTTTAGACATCCACCCAAAGGTAAGCCCAAATACTGCAAAGGCCAAGCACCCACCTTACACCCAATCGTATTTGCAAGCTCCCCAATGAGGCTATCATTCTACATGAATCCCAACCAAACAAGATTTAGAAAGGTTGACGCGTAGCCCCGATAGCAATTCAAAGATTTTCAAGCAATTCCTCATATTCATAGTCCCTTTCTCATTCGCATCAAGAAATAGAATGGTATCATCTGCAAATTTCAAATGAGACATTGATTGTCTCATATCCCCAATCTTGAAACCTTTCATTCTCTGTCTTCACAAGAATAGCCCTAAGCCCATTTGCTACCAACGAAAATAAGACAGGCGATAAGGGATCTCCTTGTCTCAGGCCCCTTGAGGATTTGAAAAAAAAACTTTAGATTTTCAATTTAACAATATCGAGAAGTTTGGAACTAACACATCCTTTCATACAATTTATCCACCTTCCTCCAAACCCTTTCATGGTCAAGACCTATATCAAAAAATCCTAATCCACCTTATCATACACCTTCTCTATATCTAATTTGCACACACACCCGGCCTTCTCTCTTCTCTACTAAAATTCACATTTTCATTAGAGATTAGAAGAATTTTCGTTATTTGCCAACTACTAATTAAATCACTATTTGTTAGAAATCCCCCCCCCCCCCCCCGGTCACTTTATGAAGGCAAACAGATAACACTTTGGATATAAACTTATATAAACTACATATCAGGCTTATTGGTTTGTACTCTAACAATACCTTTTATTTAACAAGTGTCTGACAATACCTTTGCTCCCGCTTTCTTTAGAACAAGAACAATGAATGTGGACCTCATCCATTGCTGGGTTACAGGTAAAGTTTCACAAGTCTTCTCATATGGGTCTCTCATGGGTTTTCCTTGAAAATTTCAAAAGCCTAATCTCCAAATGGCACATGCCAGGGGCAGGTAGGGGTACTAAGGCTCTAGAGAATCTTCTTCTGGGAGCAATTCGCTGAGGCATTTGGAGGGAAAGGAATTGCAGTATTTTTTAAACTTGGAAAGTTCTTACAAAGAAATCTATAAGAGAGTACACACCCTTATCTTCGACTGGCTGTCAGTCAGTCCAGATTTCGACTAGACCTATTGGCAATCTCTTTGGGATCAGAGTTGATTTTGTAGCCTTGCTTGGGGCATGGCAGCCTTCTTTGGGGTTTTCCTGTTTCTGGTTCTGCCTTCTGCTTCTATTTTTTTGTTTCTTTATGGTGATTTGCAGTTCCCCTCCCCTGTGAATCTTTGGTTTTTTTTGTTATTTTCATTAATGAATCATTATCTCCTTTTTTTTCCAAAAAAAAAAAAAAGGATCTTAGGCAAATCCAAAGAGGGCTTTTTAGTATGCTCATGGCAGAACATGATAGCTAAAATATTTATCCACAAAAAAAATGATAGCTAGCATGAAGAGTAAAGCCAGACCAGAAAACAAAATAGGTGTCCTGTCCACTCCTTTGCAACTCTAAATACCTGGATTCACTATAGTCCCTTCCATGGCATTCCAATCACCCTATGAATTGCTTATTCCTATACAAATAATGAAGAGTATAAGAACACACCTTGTCTCTACATGGGATAAAAAACATGACCACCACTGCTAGTTCAGCTTAAATACAGTAATGCCAAATGGTTTAAATGGTATGCACAATCTTTATGTCCTTTACTTTTTCTAATCAGTAATCTAGGCCTCATTTCCTAGAGTTAGAGAGACTTCTTTCATACGGACACGAAGGGTACCACCCAAAATAGATCCAAAATTCCCATTTACCTCACATTTTTTTTCTTTGGGCGGGGGGGCAATATACATGATTTATGGTTTCATGAGATGATGGCTTGGCAATTTTTGGTATAATAAAATGCATACAAGAGTTCTACCAAAAACACTAAAGAGTGCATACAAGAGCAAATAAGGGAACTAGGTGTTTAGAGCAGTTAACCAATTCATGTTTCTTACTTTTAAAATTTTTTAAAAAAAATGTTGTGAATGGTTAATTGGCCTGAGACTCCATCAGATTGTGCCTGAGGTATGCATCTTAGATCACACGCAACTGACACAAGCCATATGATTCAATTATGTAAATAAAGATGGCATAAATCCTAAGACAATCTCAGTCGATGGTGTATGACCATATGATGTCATTGTGCTGGATTTAATCTTCCGATTATTACAATTATGATAGATGGGGTGATACGATCTTTATTGGTCTTCTTTCCCCTTCTAGGAATTTTGACAGATTTGGAAAGAAATGGGTTCTTCTTCAAGGGAGAACCTACCTCCAATGTCAACATCTGTTAGATTGAAATTCACACCCCCTTTATTTTTAAAGATACAACCCATGACCAAAACCTCCCATAACAGATTCCTAAACTAACGCAGACACCTCCCACATTAACTCTGAAAACCAACACAACAACTATCCCACGACATCCTACTAGCAACCTACCCATGAACATGGCCAATATCCTTATTGGATTCTCTCATATTCACCACTTCCTACTTCCTAGCCTTAACAACCAGACTTCATATCATGGAGACTTCGGATAGCATCAACATAAGTAGGAATTCGGTACCAATCCAAATAGAATAGAACCATTCCTGATTCAAGGAATATATTCGCACATAACAGAAGTAACCATAATCAAAAGTGGGCAAATGATTGAAGGAAACTTTACCTTATTTCCATCGTCAACAAGGATTGGATGATCGCATAGACGGAAATAAAGCTCCTTCTTAGAGGAAAAAGCTACCGGAGAAATCAACCGGGAGATGATCTCCTCATAATCAGCCGGTAGAAATCTCTCCCACAAAAAGTCTGAGTTGGCCGCTGATCGAAAGATTTGAGACACCAGCGACCATCTGCAGGCGTCTCGAGGAGTTGTGAGGGACAGGATGTGAGAGATACATCCTTCTGGCAGGAGCTCCATTTCGCGCTCTCTTTGGTTTGTTCTTCTTCTCCGAACTCGCCTTTTCACAGACAATCGTTCTACCACCCTTTTCCAACTTTTTTTTAAGCAATTTTAAACATACGCCCCTCTGATCTCTGACATTAGATTAGCCACCCCCATACACTTTCAAAACTACGTAATTATCCTTTTACTTTAAATGCTCACCTTAACGAATGCTAACCACTGCTCCTTGTCAGGCAGCGGGCACATCAGCGCCGAAAAGTGAATATGCGCCCCCAAAAAAGTAAAAATCACTTTTCAATGCTGATGTGTCAGCCCCTAATAAGAAGAAGTGATGAGAGTTTGTTAAGGGAAGCGTCCATAAACCAATCCCAACCAATTGCCTTTAGGAGTAGAACATTTGTTCACTTTAAAAAAAAAAAAAAAAAAAACAGAAAGAAAAAGAAAAGCTATCTAATTAAAATGGGTATAAATCATTCCCCTGGGTAGCTAACTAATTAAAAAAATTACCATAAAAAGCTATCTAATTAAAAATTATCTCAAGTTTGAATGTAGAGTTATGGCTCCGGTACCAATAAACCTGTGTTACAGTAAATACACTTGGATATCATTCTCCTTATCTGTATTTTTTTCACTGTTTTATCACACATATATGAAATAAGTGCTAGCATGATATCTCTCCATTTAAACTGGAGATGATTTTTATATCCTTTCAATTGGCTACAACTTCCTCTGGAAAAGCTCATACTGCCTTATCCCGAGTTCAAATCATTTCGAGTCTAAGAGAGATACTAAGCTAGTGCTAATCAACGTGAAACACAATGCCTTTACAAGGGTTCCAATCATATAAGCTTGTATATTTATAAGTATGGAAGGGTTCTCGGATGATTTTATTAAAAATACACAATAAATAAGTATTTGGTGGATATATCTTATTTTCCTTTTATTTGTTCTTGCCTTTTATTTATTTTTTTACGAATGATTATCTATGCTGATGTTCTATCTAGGCTTTGGTGTCTATGACCTTGGAGAAGAAACATGGAGAAAATGGTTTGGAATTTGAATTTTTCTTAACCCACTTAAATTATTGCCCATTTTCTTCCACGTGTCCTCTCCACAGTCTTGGACACCAAAATTCTGAACAAAATATTTTCTTCCTTCTCTTCATTACTAAAGTCTAGTTGTTTCATTTGTCTAACATAGAAATACAACATAAATTCATGGCATAATTTATCAAATCAGATACAAAAGGCAAATTAAAGATCAAGGAGAATCATAGGTCCAAATATAGCAACTCTCTGATAAGGAATTGGAATGTTGATCAATCATAGAGAAATATTATTGTTAGATTTGAATACGAGAAGGAGAAGAAACAAAAGATCTAAAATGAGATTTTCAAATAGAAACTATTTATTACAAGGTGATGGATGAAGGGTTTACACCATGTTCAGTCTAAATAGATAGGTAACACGCTAGTTTCTACCAAGGAAGTGACACTATTTGATGAAGGATGTATTAATAAATATACATGTACATATTTATTGTGCATTTATAGTAATACCCACCTATAACCCATATATTTTGATCAATACGATTTTGAATCATCTCCAATCTTAATGGACATATGTCACACCACTACCAATCAGTGTATGAAATGTGGCCTAACAAAGGTATTTAGATTAATACATATGGGTCAAAGGAGGATATTATGGTAAATGCGCCATAATAACGCAATAGAAGAATCTAATAAGATGTCCACATCCATAGTAATGCAGCGGAAAGTAATCTAATAAGCTCCAAAGTATAACAAGGTATCAAAAGTGCTATACAACTATAAATAAAGGGTACCCTTCCACCTAAACATCAATAAAAGGGAAAGTATATAATCTCCCACAGTACTATCTATCAATTGTACGTAGTAGAGAGTATGTCCAATGACAACTACCAATGAATGAAAAGTACTAGAATTTTTGCAGTAAGTCTTTGAGGATAGGAGACCTAAGAGCACAATCAGTTTGAAAAACAATACAACTATGTTAATCCCACACTACAAGAAAAAAAGGTCTTTGACAACATTTAAAAAACGTTGTATATAGTTATAAACCATGTTTTTTAAACGTCGTTTCAACCGGTGTCGGGAAAAGTCAAAAACTTTTTCTAGCGTTTTTAAAACGCTGTATATATAATTTTTTTAGTGTTTTTAAAACATTGTATATATTATTTTTCTAACGTTTGTAAGACTCTGTATATAGTATACTTACCAGCATTTTTAAAACGCTATCTAAAGTGTACTATATACAACGTTTAAGAAACTCTAGAAGATTATACTTTAGACAGTGTTTTATAAATGCTAGAAAAATAATATACACAACATTTTAAAAATGCTAGGAAAACTATATATACAGCATTTTACAAACGTTGCCAAAAGATTTTTTTTTAATATATATAACTAATATACCTGTAACCTGTAACCTATAACCTATAATTAAAACACTTGCATTCAAATTTTGGTAGTAGTGACTACTAACAATTCTATTGTCATTTATAACTCAAACAACCAACAAAGATAAAAGTAGACAAACTTCAAGAAACTACTTACACTAAGCATTTAAGTATGTAGGGGAATTCTTACTTATAACGAATGGAAGTATGTAGGGAAGTAAGTGGTCTCACTTTCTACAAAGACCCAACGAGAGGCCTACAAGAACCACATAGGTACCAAAAAAGTTAACAGAGTGATCTACAAATGATCATAGTAGTGACTTGCATCTCCTTACACCACCAATTGTTGCATGTTCTTGCCATTTGAAATCTTCCAATGCATAATGGTACCCATTTTCTAGACCTTAGGGAAGATACATGCAACATGTACTTATCATAATCCTTAAGTTGTAGCTAACAAGTACTTAAGAGTTCTTCTATATTTTATTCATACCAATGAGAGTATTTTTGAAGATTTGGGCAGTTAGCATGTGTTTTTAAACCGGGATACATTTTGTTTGTTTAAACCCATGCTTAGATTAAAATAAGGAATATCGGGATTAGAATTGTAAAAATGCTAGTTTCACATTCTCTTGTTATGTTGAACTACTTCTCTTGACCTCTTTGATGTAAAGTGATAGCCTAATTAAAACACTTGTATTTTTTAATTTTTTGGTGTTCATACTATAATATCTATGGTATAACTAGTGATAAGTAAGGAATCTATATACCGTTTCTGTCAAAATTTTGGCAGCATAACGGTTGTAATATGGACCCATGGGATAAAAAGTGATCCTCATGTCACTTTATTTGACAATTTGATAATCTATAATCATTAAAAGAAACACTTCTAATATAATTCACATCTACAACATCATCGTTGTCCACCCGACAGCTCTGTCTCCAAACTACAGCATATTCACATTACATCTACCGCAAACAAATAAACTATCAAGTTTACAAATCATCAATATAAGTGATCCACAACTAATCCTATAAAAATTACCTCGTAGTAATCCAACAAGGGATTTTGAGTCATTCCACCAAACTATATAGATACAAAAAAATGAAGTAAGAAAACAAATCTTAATGGGAGATTTGTAAACGTATACAAGAAAACAAACCTGTAACCAGTTACTATTTTTTTGGTGTTCATACTATAGTATCTATGGTGTGACTAGGGATAAGCAATGAATCCATATATCGTTTCTGTCAAAATTTTGGTAATATAATGGCTATAATATGGACCATTGGGGATAAAAAGTGATCTTCATATCACTTTATTTGACAACCTAATAATTCATAATCATTAAAAGAAGCACTTCTAATATTATTCACATTCATAACATCATCGTTATCCACCCGACAACTCCGTCTCCAAACTACAACATATTCACATTACATCTGCCACAAACAAATAAACTATCAATTTTATAATTCATCAATATAAGTGATCCACAACTAACCCTATGAAAATTACCTAGTAACAATTCAACAAGGGATTTTGAGTCATTCCACCAAATTGTATAGACAAAAAAAATAAGGTAAGAAAACAAATCTTGATGGAAGATTTGTAAACGTATACAATAAAAATAGCAAAATTTACAATCAAGTATAACTACAGTAGCTCACATTGGCATTGATCTCCAGGAGAACATTTGTCAAGTATTAATCATTGATTCATTGAGGTGCAATGCACTGAGTTACAATTCCATTTAAGAAAGATTATTCTGTTTCCATGAAAAAATGTAAAAAAGATAGTTAATATATAAACTCAAGGATGAACAAAACAACTTAAAGACAAAAAGGGTTTACTAATAAGTTAACAATCATGTAATTTTTAGTTACTTTTAAAATTAAATAACAAACTTAAATTCATTATGAGATCATGCACTAAGTAAGAAATTTAGGATAAGAAGTGATTACCTACACTGGCTAGGAGTCACGGATGGTCTAGTTGGATGAACTCATGCGGCCAGAAAATTGTTTGGGCATTAAAAAAAGCCTGATCAAGAGTCTCACTATCCCGATAGAGTTGTACCCCATGAACAAAGACAACCTTAACCCATACCTTCCAAGACCTGGGTCCAAGAATCCTATCATTCACCACTTGATCGGGATGCTTCCCTCCCATTCAGGGTCTCGCAACCACTTAGCCTCTCCTATCCCAATTTAATAATAAGCAAGTCTCATCAATGCCGATGGTAGGCTAAAAATATCATAAATATAGTTAAGAGTTAGATTTAGCTTTTTTTTATAAAAAAAGTAGAATTAGATGTAAACTATTCAAATTTACCTCACGAGAAGGTGGACCCGAACCCACAGGCATGTTCATGGGAGGAGCTGGTCTCCGGGCCAACCTATCTATCTCAACTCTCATTGTATCCACCACATTTGTCAAGTTCCTAAGTTGTTCATGTAGATGTATTTTCCTCTGACTCTAATGGCGGGCAGCATTCAAATTGAAGGGTGTAACCCCCAACCCACATCCGCGTACTCTTCCTGGTCGCTTAGGACCGAGTGCCTGGGAGACTGCATCTTCTAGCAGGGAGCTAGACCCAGACCCAGACCTAGTGGATGCTAGAGATGTTTCTTGCATCCTTTCCTACGATGACAAAATAATAAAAAAAAAAAACATGTTTTAATAGTAAAATGCGTATCTATGCATAAATTAATAGAGTTTTGAACATTTATTATCATGGCCTGCCTGGCAGCCTCGTCAACAGATATCCCATTCTTCGTCGCATGGCCTGCAACCTATACATCAGCCCTAGACACTTGGGAGCTAGTCTCACTTACCTGTAAGATAAATTTTAAGAAAAAAGATAGCAGTTAATTATTAAATAATATGATGATAGTAATTGTAAAGTCAAAATTATTATATTAAATTAAGTAAATGAACTCACTAGACGGTCCTCCAAGCGTGCATATCCCTTTCTGCCAGTTGTGTGCATCATGGTCTACTGTGCACGAATGACTCTACTCCCACTACTGGTAACCTACGAAAAACAGTAAATAAAATTTATTAAAAACAATGCATCCATAGACTGAGGAGTTTTATGTAAATTTTTACCTGAAAGTCGTCAGACCCACTTGATTTGACGAACTCCTGCCACTGAGGAGTAATAGAGTGCGACCGCAGACTAGCTACCACCTCTTCGGGGTCAACACCATCGGTGGCATCTTTAATTTTCACCGTAAAACATGCTTTGTGTCCCTGATATTGTCTCCCCATGATCATCATCACATAATCTTTCCTACTCTCATCCAGCTCCCATTTTGCTACACATATTTAAGAATAGATCAAATGTTATTAAAAATAAAAAGAAAAGAAATATAAGATATAAAAACACATGTGTATATATTTTATACCTGAACATAATCCCATATTTCGTCCCTTAGATGTTGCGGAACATGGGACCAGGTAGCCGTAGTCAAGGGGATCCTCTCTCGCATGAGGACCCCTAACTGGGAAGATAATCTATCAAAGTTCCTCCCTACTACTTGGCCCACAGCATTCCATGTCAATGGAATGCGCTGCACTGAGGGGCTATCATCAACTATGAGTCTAGTGGGGCCCCTCTTCTTGTCTTTTTGGGGAGGGGCCACACCAGACTCTCCCAAGCCCCCTGATATAGCTATGGGCACAGGTCCTGAGGATGATAAATATGCACCCCCTCATTGTCCCATCCTAGAGATACAACATAGATAGCTTGCTTCTCTCTCCTACTCCTCTTCTCTCCCTACCTAAAGCTTTATAGAGTACATGAAAGAAACAAAAAACATGTATTAAATGGTTAGAAAAATAAATAACTTAAATAAAAAATAAAAATAACTATCAATATAAATACTCACCTCGTCTGGTGAAGGTCGATGTGGATCCATCATAATGCTAAGAAAGTTGCACAAATGTACTATACACATCATAGAAATGAGTATTAAATCTATTTGACAATATATGAATAAACTATCCATGCTTTCTCTATACACATCATAGAGGAATTATAATACATAGATTACTTCCAATGATCACATGCAAGAGTACTTGAAAGTATTTGGCAGATATATGTAAACTAAATCACATAATACAAATGAAAGTTG
>JAOXJP010233089.1:0-10369 GCA_025762735.1 Platanus orientalis | reverse complement strand
GTAAATAACACTACACATTGCAAAATAAAGCTATAAATCCACATTCATAAAACATAATCAATGATACAAATGTATAAACTGAAACAATAATGTCATTTTTATTCATTGATATTGCGAAGTATTATAAAAGTAAACTACAACAGTGAAAGTGTGAAACTAGAGAAATATAATACAGTAATATAGAGAATAATACCAGTGCCAAGGCCCAAGATGCTTTGAAGTTCCAACCAGCTTAATCCTCATCATTACCACATAGAGTTTCGGGGTGGCTGATAATCATAATAGCTATTTCTGTCATGATGTGGTAGATATTGTTGTTGTGGCTGCTGTTGATATTGACACCGCTCTTCTATTAAGTGGCAGTAATCTTGCCATGAGATAGATGGACTATGCTATGCCCGATAGTCACAAACGTATCTCTCGCATATAATATCATCTACTCTCGACAGCATCCCATATCATGGAAATTCGGACACTACATACTGAGTCTGAGGATGAGAAGATGTAATAGAAGAACCCCGATTGTTCTGATGGGATCGAGGGGCCCGACCCTCCCGATCATATGATGATGATGTGGATGAGGTAACAGAATTAGGCCTACTAGCTATAGGTGGGAATCTGTAGTCTATGTACTGTTATTACTAACCAGGTCCAAAGGCAAAAAATCAATCCACGATCCCTCCTGACTTTGTGTACTACTACTAGTAGTAGATTGAGGATATTGAGGAAACTGAGGGTACTAAGGTGAGGGTGTTGCAAAAAAGAAGCCCCACTAAGGCTCATGCTATCAAACAACCTTGCCAACGTATTAGCTGTGTGATGGGAGGAGGAACTACTCTCCCCATTCTGATACCTCCTAGTCTTTTCGGGCCTCCACCCTTAATTCCCACGCCTTTTCTCATATTAAGATAGATAAGGAAGCATATGTGCACTATGTTGTGTATCCTGAGTGGCATGGTCAAATGTATCATCTCTTACGAATGGGTTAAGGGGTATTTGACTTGTCTCACCGCCACCATATGGTCTCTGTGTCATACTAGCACCACCACCATCCCCTCCATCATCATCACTATCCTGATCCTCCTCCTCCTCTACTTTATCATCATTATCACTTCCTCCATCGCCTCCTCTATGAACTCCTCCTTTTCCATGACCTCCTCCATCTCCGTCATCATCACCACTATCTGAGGAGTTAGCACTAGCAGCACTCATATACTCATCATCAACTAATCCGCCCGTAATTTGAGGATTTGGTTGGGCCTGTGACTGGTTCTGTTGCTGTGTTTGCATAAATTCATCCACATTTACTCGCATTTGACTTGCTATATGAGAGCTTGATCGTCCTCTTGCCTTGTCTAATAGTGGTCCTCGTGCTTCCTTAACACACTTGTATAGTGGGTCCTCATTTCCCTTGTTCTAGAAAATCTTTGTAAGATCAATTGAGCCGGTGTACTTTTCAATATTTTGATTTTTTTCTACTTGCTTCATTCTCAAGCACAAGTTGTAATGGACAAACATAAGTTTTTGAAACCTCTCATGTCCAAGTCTATTTCGTCTTTTAGAGTGGATGGGGTTGAATGTGCTCTAGTTTCACTCGCAGCCGGAGGAAGATGCGGTTTGTGATAAGGTAAGAATGATAACCCTCCTTAGGTTGGGTGCTTGTGATCCATGCAACACCCACCACTCAGTTGTAAAAAAAGAAGAATGTGTATAAGTAATTGTTGGCTGCAACCTTTATTAAATTTCTATAAAAAATGACATAAAATTACTAACAGTTGTCTTCTTTCATCCTGCCTATGTAGCACCTCGCACAAAAGACCTAGTTGGATCCCTAAAGTACTTCATCTGAAATTAGAAGGCTTTAAAAGTCAAACTAAATTGTATAGTGGAAGAAAATAAAAGTAATGCCAGTGGTAATTGCGGTTACTTCTACAAGAGCGTCTGCCTATATGATGGGGTCGGGCTCAAGTTTCGCAATGACTATTTGTAAAGCTTCCAACAAACTTGGATGCATTCCAATATTGTGGTAGTATTAGTATTGAAGATTTAGATAATATGCTAAAAATCAAAGAAATACATAACATTTCAAAACTTAACCTTAACCAATAATCAAATAAATATAACTTAAAGCAAAATAAAATAACTTACCAGCCAGATGTAGTGGGTGGATAAGCCTCTTCGTCCATCGAGTATTAATGATCTTTATGTAGCCTTTGTGACCTCTTGGGACAACTGCCTTAATTGCTTTTTTCATTAATTGGATGGACTCATAAATGTATCCCATAGTTCGTTTTTTGTCCCCATCAACCATCTTTAGGACCCTCACTACGCTCTAATATGTTCACAACCGTGCGACACTGATCCTAGAAGGAATGATTACATATAATTGATTCGACTAATCATCCTGCCACATTGTCACTCTCCCTATAATCATACCACTGGAGTGAAGTAAACAATTGCTTTAAGCCAACCTTCTTGTTTAGGATACTCTGCAATGCTATGTAGTTGGTGGCAAAGCATGTAACATTTGGCCGCACGATATCACCTCTACATCTTTTTTTCATCATCACCAATACATACCCATAGTTATATATGAAGTTGGTGACTGTCCTAGCATCGTCCACTACCCTCTATACATTATCTTTCTTTTTCATATCTTTAAGCATGGGGTCTATGCAATGGGCTGCACATGAGGTCCAAAATAGATTATGTTTTTCTGTTAACTTCTTTCTAGCTTTCTTGAAAATTTTTGCCATTATCTATAATTATTTGGATCACATTTTCTTTGTCAACCTCTTTAATAACATTCTCTAACAAGCTATATATGTATGTATAGTCCTTGATAACCTTAGATGCCCCACAAATTTCAAAAATACGATGACGCCATCACAATAAACCATCAAATTGATGATTGACTGTCTTGTAGGACTAGTCCAACCATCACACATGATAGTCACCCCATACTTTGTCCATTTTTTCTTCAATCCACCTGTATAATATCAAGGAGATTCTTCTCATGGTCCAGATACTTCCCCATCACCTCATATGTAGTGGGTGCCTTCACACCCAACCCTGCCTTCGCCACCTCATCTATAAAATTCTGAAGGAGAGGTCCTGTAGTTGCGTTGGCTACAATTCCATGAAACAATAAGAATTTTGAATATGCGTGGCCCACCTTTTGTCTCATATTCCCCACGTTTCTTTTAGCCTTCTCTGTTTGTGTTCCTGTGAGGGGTACAAACCATGATCAATGGAAATGGGGGTAAGATGATCCCTCATACTAGTAGTTCGACTGATCCCATGACTCTTAACAATGCCACTGCCACCACCACCACTGGACCTGTTCCACCACCTACTGCTGCTGCTATCACTAACACCAACACTAGCATCCCTACTAGGTCTCCTACTACCACTACCCCCTCCCTCATACGCAGAAGAAGGCCCAAAATCAGGTTTAGAAGAGTGCATACGTCAAAGCTGCTCTCTCGTGCTGATCTGCCAAGCTTGCTCTCACTGCCTGCTTATATTGTTCTTTTTGCTCCTCTGTCTCATAATCAGATGGATATTGTATTCCATCATCATTATCATCACTATCCACATCTACATATCCTGGTGTGGCCTCCCTCAATACTGCATCCCTGTCAATTTTTTTCTTTTTTCATGTCTCTTTCTTTGCCAAGTGATTCTGCATTTGTCTCCTAATTTGGAGTGACTTTTTCACAACAGGATACCCCTCTAGGTTGTCCACTGGGTAAATGTTGTTTTAGTTGAGTAATCTCTCCATTTTGTATATGTTTTCCACAAAAGTTACTTTTTTTTTCTTCTATCCCTACCAATCATAGTGCCATACTGCCACTCAATATCCTCATTCTCCTTTGGGATACTAAAAATAAATTATATAAATAAATATGCAATATAAGTGTAACATATGTAGCTAAATAAGACATAGAGTTCAAAATTTTCTACACTTATACATGAACATGACTGCATGCTTGATGTATTTTTTTAAATTTTTAACTTTTTTTATTAATTTTTTGTAAAAAAATATAAAAATGCAGAAAACATAGTAGAACTAAGATAAACATACTTTGTATGTGTTAATATGTTCAAATATGCTTTCTGAATTTTTTCTTATTTTTTGGCATTTTTTGGAATTTTTTAATTATTAAATAAATAAAAAATATTCTATTTTCAGAAATCTACCAAAATGACATATTATGTGAAAAATGGGATGTAGTATGCCACATAAAAAAATTAGATCAAACAATGCTCATTTCATATAATTTTTTGAATTTTCTTTAATTTTTTTGGTTTTTCAAATTTTTTTTTTTTGAAAATTATTATTATATTTCCATGAATGTGTAGATCTATCACAAATCTACAACATATAAAAAATCTGCAAGGATGAGAGAAAAAATAGAGAGATTATCACAGTTTTTGTTGAGATTTGGGGTTTTAGGTTTGATCATTTGATCTGTCTTAAATGTAGCTTCTCAAATAAAATGGACTCAAGTGGAGTCCTAGATTTAGCTTATGAAAGCTAAATCTAGCAAGAATCTACAAAAAACAAAGGGGGTTTTAGTGTTTTTTTATGTGCGATACGGGTGTTCTTCCGCTACGAGACGCAAAACAACCTAGCTCACATCTCTCTTCATTTTTAAGGCAAAAATGGTCCAAAAAGTCCCACGTATCACAAGACGTGGGACTTCCCCTGCTATTTCGTAGTATATGCCCTTATCGTCTCGCTCACCTACGATACTGAGACATCTTGCGCGAGACTGTCTGTCTCGCCCGCGAGACTGTCTGTCTCGCCCGAGATTTTGAACCATGCCTGTAACTGATTTTTAGCACAAGTTTTCCAAGGTCAAAACTTTCCTTTTTTAGCTGACTAGATTTTGATGTCTTTAGTTATTCAGTTACCTTTCAAAAGAGACTAAGATTACGCAAATCCGAGGTGATTTGAGAGAGTTATAACCAAATTACTAAAGGGTATTAGTGAGTGATGGGAATAGTGTTTCAGAAGTTTTAACTTTAGTGTCCAAGTTAGAATAGGATTTCTATTTTTTTTTATGTTGAAAAGGCTATAAAAAGGGCTGCACAACATGAAATAGATTAGTTTTTTATATTGGAAATAAAGAATTGGTTTTTAGAAACCGCGTGTGGTGATGTCATTCCCCTCCTTTGAGTAGTAGTCATGGGCTCCCTACCCTATTCCATCTTTTTTCTCTTCTCTATTTCTTCATTCTTGTTTCTTCTTGCTTCTTTTTATTCTTCTTTCTTCTTTTTCTTTAACTTTCTTCTTTTCTATCTCCTCTAATATCTATTTGTCGTGGATTGAAATACAAGACTCAAGGCTTGAAGTTGCTAAAATTTCCAAAAAAATTCCAAAAATCTGTAGAGGAATCCAGGTTATACTTCTTGCAAAAATATCCCTATCAAGAAAAGGTCTTTGAGTCTTTTATTAGGGTTTTCTCTTCTTTCTATGTCACATTATCTCTCTTACTTTCCTTTAAATTCTTTTGTTGTTTTGTTGAATTCTTGATGAGTAATTTGTAGTTCTTTAAAATTTTATTGTTGAATCTCTGCAGCAGCAAATTCCTTACATAATTTTCTATACCTCCTCTTATTCTATTAACCTGAAATTTTGGGTACAAATCACTTTTATATCCATATACTGGCTTGCAAAATTTCATACCCATCTGATGCTGCGTCAAGGGTATTTAAGATTTTTCACCTCTGCTGCTCTGATTCCCAGAATTTGGACCAGCAGGGTTCTTGCTTCTATTCTTCCCTCTTTTCCTTCTTGAATTCTTCTAAAAATTGTTTATCTTGATCCTTGATTTCTCTTTTCAACTCTTCCCTAACTTTCTTTTGAGTTTGAGGATATTTAGGGTAACCCTAATCTCTTTCTTGAAACCCTAAATTTTTCCTTATCTTCCTCAACATCATCTGGGCCATAGTCCACATCAAATTTTGGCCTATCCTACATCAAAATTTTGGTATCATAGCCAGGTTTACAGTTGGTTCTATCTGGTTGCAATCCCGGGAAGCTTTCTTGCAATTATAAATCATGGTGTGTATGAGTACCTCTATCTCTTCAAGAGTATGTAAGGTGGGCGAAATCTTTATGGGAAGAGGAAATTCGGTATGAACTTGAAGACGTGGAAAGGAATTTGTATCGTGTAAAGAAAATATTTGGTCTAACAAATTGCTCTACTTGATTCTCCAACGGCAAATTGAAATTCTCCAATACCGACTTAAGAAAATAGAAAAACAACGGGAAGGGACTATTTGCTACATGCCGTGCTTATTTGAAATGGTGTGAAGACTATAGGGCTGAACAGGAAAAGGTCAAAGCAGAACAAGCCAGATTTGTTGCACAGCGGGAAGAGTCTCTATTTGCTGCATGTCGTGCTTATCAGAAATGGTGTGAAGAGTATTAGGTTGAATAGAAAAAGCTCAAGGCGGAACAAGCCAAATCTGCTGCCCTTTCTTCTTCAACATCAGCCTATGATCAGTTCCAGCTCAAATATCAAACCCCAAGATCCAGAATGATGTTCCATCTTTAACATTTAGAGTCCAAGACTAAAGTCCAGAAGAAGCCCAATGTCAGTACAAAGAAGAGACCTAGCAATCAGGTCCATACAAAGAGTCCATACTTAGTCCACTAGATTTGCCACTTATTTTGTGAAGTCTAGACAGATTGTTAAGTGGGAATTGTAAAGGAGAGCGGCCACATCAAAATTCAGGGTCGAATTTCTCCCCACCTTGGGAAAATGATGTGGACAACATAAAGTGGCTATTGTATGCACCCCCACACAAGATTGTCAGATTCAAGAAAAAGGAAAATGTCTTGGAAGATCACTTTAGCTTGAGTTTTTGAGGTTACTTTTATGAGTTTTATTTTATAATTAGGTCATTTCCGTTTTTGTTTTGGGGTCACATTATGAAATAAGGCCTTTTGTGCCATGGGTCAAAAAATCGGCCAATCTAGCCACGGATCAACCAATTCAGATCGAGATCGACCGAGCCCAATCCCGATTTACTACTATGGATCTACTTTGTCATGGATCAGCCGATCATCGGGATCAACCGATCCCGATTCTTACTATGGATCAGCTTCATCATGGATCGGCCAATCTTTCCAAACAATCCGCACCTAGATCGGCCAATCCCGATAAAAGGTACCGCTGGATTGACCATAACTTACCCTTCTTGCTTTTACTCACATTTTCTCCTCCAAACTCTGATTTCCTTCAATTTTTTTTTTTATATTTCACATTCTAACACATTTGTGTCCCAGTTTCTAAAAGTTTTGAAGATCAAAAACTTGTATTTTGACAGATTTGGGTGGATTAAAAGAAGAGATTTTTTGAGATTTCTATGAAACATAAAAAACGCATGATTTTCTCCTCAAAACTCCGTTTTTCTTAATTATTTTTGCAATAAAATGATAAATCAACAAATTTAGATGTTAAATCTACTAATTTATTGCATCAAAAACAAAATTTAGCAAGGATTTCATGGATTAAACATTTTTTTTGTAAAAAATAGGTATTTTTCAAAAAAATTTAAAAAAATCTAAAATAATATATGTTATATATAGGATATAATAGACCATAGATCTTTGAGATCAAAACCCACTAATCTACGGTTGAACTCAAATTTTCAAAACATATATATTATTTTTTAATTAATCCAAAATTTAAAAAACAATTACATTTTAAATATAATTATTTTTTCATGAATTTGATAGTGCATTATTTTTTGCTACACAAATGCAATCTTATAGTATAATTTTTGTAGGCTATTTCTCATGTTATTTTTACTTTTTTTAATTAATCCAAAAATTAAACAATAATTATTTTTATATATACTTATTTTTTTCATGAATTTGATAGTACATTATTTTTTCTTCCCCGAATGCAATCTTATAGTGCAATTTTTGTAGCTTGTTAGCCTTATTTTAAGTTTACAACATGTATTTGTATTTTGTAAACTATAAAAATAACTTTTTCAAAATATAAAAAATTAAAGAAAATTTGAAAAATGGTGTAGAGTTCATTAGTTTTATACTTTCAAGTATTATGAAATATGTAAAATTGTAAACTTCTAAAAATATGAATAATGTTATTTAAAGTTACAATATACAAACTTCTAAAAATATGTATAATGTTATTTAAAGTTTCAATATATATCTTATGTAAATGTAGTCATGTAGGTGCATGTTAAATTGTTAATGTTATTTAAATTTGATTTGATATTTATTTTTTATTTTGTTTCCTGTATTCTTTTACAGGTTTAGAGTGTAGAAGGAAATGGCTTCAGATTTAATTTCATCCAGAAAAGAAAAGGTATCAGATATTGGTTGGTCACATTATATTGCATTGACCCATGCAAAAAACAAGTGAAGTGTAACTGGTGCAATAAGATTATGTGAGGGGTGAGTATGTTGAAGCATAACCTTGTCAGCTCAAGGGGAGAGGTCAAATCATGCCTACAATGACCTAAGCAGTTGATGTTAGATATGCAAGCACACTTGAATTAAGAAAAAGGAGACTCTAAAAAAGAAACAAAAAGAATTATTGCAGGAGCAACTTAGGGGGCCTAGTCGAGAAGATATTGAGGAGAAAAAAGCTTATGGTTTTGATGGTATGGATAGGCTAGAGAGTGCAGCTTATGGAACCAATTAAAGTAGAAAGTTTGCACAAGTTGATGAAGCGATGAGGAGATTCTTTATTTTTGGCCCTCACAGTGACATAGGAGGGATGGGTTCTCAATATCACCCTGGAGGTGGATCATCATAACCTACTTTTAGGAGTGGGACCTACAGAGAGCCTATAGAGATAGAGATGACATGTTATGAAAAAGAAAAAACTAAATCTAGGTGGCAATCAACTAGGAACAAAACAAAAAAGAATACGGATATGTTTAGGAAAAAGGGGGAGGTAGGGGGTATGTAAGTGGATGGCAGGTACTGGAGTCCCATTCTTTGCTCCAGAGAGCCCATTTTTTCAAAACATGTGTGATGTTATTACAAAGGCAGGACTAAGGATACGAGGCCCTAACCCATATCAACTGACAAATATTTATCTGCCAAGAAAAGTAGATGAGTAAAAGGAATATATTCAAGATTCAAAGAGGTTTTAACCTACACATGGATGCACCATCATGTGTAACGGCTGGATTTTGAAGACAAGGAAGTCATTGATAAATTTTATGTGTACAATCATAGGGATATGATCTTTCACAAATCAGTAGACACCGTTGGTCATTCAAAAACAAAAGAGTACATATTCAGGTTGATGGATAAAGTGGTCGATGAGGTGGGTGAAGAAAATGTTGTCCAGGTTGTCTCCTATTCGATTGTTTCTCTACACTTCTAGTTCATGGAGTCTATGTTTAAGAATCTCAATTCTTCTTTGTAAATGCAGATAAAAAAATTTGTTAGGATTGTGAAAATTGGATCCTTCTTTGAGTGACATTACGTACATAACTCTATCAAGCTCAGACCCCATTTCATCCTCAGATTTATACTTCGACTCTACTTCATATCTTTGAAAGGTCCTGGATTTAAGTACATAATTTGACAATGGTCCAAGGTCCCCATGAATCAGCTATAACCTAGCTCTGATACCAAATTTGATGCAAGATAGTAAACTCTGATACCAAAAGTGATGTAGGGATAGCCTAGGACTATATTATCCTGCTGATATGGGCCCAAAAGAATTGTGTGGAAGGCAAGGAAAGAATTAAGAAACCAATAACTGAATTTAATAACACCTAATTAACTTCAAAATTAATAAGATTAGGGGAAAAGAAGAGGGAATCAAATTAGAAAAATTTAAGACGAATAGAAGAGGATAAGAACTTTAGAAGAAAAGGGGACTGTTTAGGTTTCTAGATAATCTGTGCAGAATGGTAAAATTACCAAAATACCCTGACAGACTCGTTAGAACTTTATGAAAATGTACAAGTGACTAGATAGTGATCTCCATGCAAACTTTCATGTAATTCAGATAAGTATATGAAACTTGTAAAATACCAGTCTTCAGTATACTTGAAGAGAATAGCCTAAAACAGAGGGAATTAAAGAGAAATTTGACTCTTTGAGGGAAAAGAAAGAGAATGGATAGGGAAAGAAAACCCTTAAAAAAGGGGAAAAAGAAGGGTTTAGGGAGGGGCAATTTCTACAGTAGAGTCAGGGGCGGAGCCACATAGGGGCAAGGAGGGGCAGTTGCCCCCCCCCCTCAATGTCTGAGTAACCTTGTAATACTAATGGACCAGACCAATTTTAGACCTGATTGGAATCAATTGCCCCCCCTGATTGGAATCAGTTGCCCCCCTCCCTCCTTAATGTGTGAGTACC
>JAOXJP010233088.1:0-10369 GCA_025762735.1 Platanus orientalis | reverse complement strand
CTGGAAGTGGGAGAAGCACAGAGAATTCTAGAGCAGGTGTGGATACTTTGGAGACCGGGTCAGATTGGATTCTTGTGCTCAGTTAATTGATTGAGGTAATTCAAAACTTCATTTATGATTAGATCTCAAAGATTCATATGGTGATCATGAAAAAATATATTTTGAGATATATAATTGATCAATGAAGTTTACTAATTTTAATGTTCAAGAACAGTAATATAATAACCTACATTGCATTTAAAGGATAAAATTATAATTTTTCCCCATAAGGGTAAAATGGTTATTGAATATATGTTAAACATACCTTAGAGTGGTCTAAGAACCATTTGGACCAAGCCTAATGTGTATGACTGAGGTTGGGCCTTGAACATGTCAAGTTCAAAAGTTATCCTAATGACGTATTTGGGGTAACTTCTCGGGCCCACCAAAAATAATATAAAGATAATTAAAAGTTGAGACATACCTGGTTATAAATTTTTGTGAGTCTAGCTTTGAACCCAACAAACGGTTTATAAATTGGAGTTTTCTAGAGAAAGTTATGCTCATTTTACTGTTAGAAGATCAAAATAAAAAATTCTACATCTGTGATCTAAGTCGTGATCGATCACGCACAAGGGGCACAACTCTCGGGTGGGGCTCGTGATCAATCACAAACCCAATGCTTGATCATGAATAGTGTCAGGACACAAAATCCATGATTGATCACAAAGTCGATGATCGATCATAAACCCCATGATCAATCATGTTATGTCTAAAAAGGCTAAAAATCCTAAAAATTATGATTTTTATCATTTTTATGACGTGGTTTGCTTCCATTTGACCCCCATATGAGTGGGGATTCATCTAAGATGACTCAAACCCTATTTAAACCTCATTTAGGTCATTTTTCCTCATTAGAACAAAGAAAGAAAGACTTAGAAAGGATTAGGAAAGTTCTTGAGCTAGAAAAGGAAGGTTCTTCCCCAATTGGGTAAGTTTCACTCCCAACTCTAGAAATCTTCATGGATAGCTCATTTTCTTCCTAGATTTAGCCTAAATGACTATATATTTCTCTATCTTAGTTTATGATTTCTAATCATGGATTTGTTTGTTTACTCGTAGAGGAAGGAAGATTGAACAAAGGAAAAAGAGTTTTGGAGGAGTTTTTTCTTCAAGACAAGGAAGATTAGTATTAAGTGAGTGGATATTTAGTTTATGCTCACTTTTTCATTCTTAAGATCATAGATTTGTGTAAAATGATCTTTGATTTGGTAGTTCTACATCTATTATTTATGAGCTTGATTATTTTCTTATGTAGAACCTTGATTTCATGGGTTATGTGGGTGGATATGCATTTTATGCTCACTTTCTTTTCCTAGGACATTAGATATGATGACTGTGAGTTATATTTTAGTAGATTCATCTCTATTTCCTTTTGAGAATGTTGTTTCCTTATAAATGAATCATGTTTCCTTGATATGAGCATGTTGGTTAGTATTTTCTTATTGGTTTTCATGATGTTCTTAGGTTATGGAGTTGTGTTATTGTAAATGGAGCTTTGTGGGAAGGATTGAATGACCTCTATTCTATGTGATGAAGTTTGGGAGCTTGATTTATTTGTGATGTAGGGTGTGGAAGGTTTCTTATGGTGAAGATTGAGTTTTCCTTTTGATTTCCTTTGAATCCCTTAATTCTTACACTCTACATGTTTGATAAAATGTCTCTTACAGATTTTACATATTACTTAAATATTTCTTGGATGTCTTTTGATTCCTTGCATGAACCTAATATCTCCTATGTTTGATTCTCTCAAATATATGTTGGCTTATAGCAATTGGTGATACTGTATTGACTCCTTATGTTAGTCTATTGCTCTTTTTGGTGTGTTTCATTCGATTCATGTTACACCATGATGAATTGTGCTACTTCTATTAATCTTCATATAGCCACGTTATTATTTACATCATGTGATATCTCTTAGTGGCATGTGCATGTTATCATTGGCATAGTTTACTCCTGGATTTTTATGTGGCTCTTTACACGGGACTTCTACATGAGTTTTTAAAAAGGATTTAAGATACTTGGTTTTTAACCTACATAAACTTTGTCATAAAATGATTTTACATCCATGAGCACCCTCTATGTTCCTAGACTTGGGTCACTATCTAAGCTTACTTGTAGGCATTTAGCACCTTTCATGTGACTTTCCACTACACCATTTATACTTTTTATGAGGTAAAACACATAAATCTTTTAAATGACATAATTATATAGTATCTATCTTATTTTATAAAAATATGGTTTGGGAACGTGGTTTTGGATGTGAGGATTTGATATGATACTCCTATGCAGGAATATGTCTTATTGGGATGGGAGACCCCTAAGTGGGTTAGTCCTTGTAACCTTTATATATATGTATGGCCTTTATGACCCTAGAGACCCTTATTTGAGTTGGCTAGATGTAGCCCCATAGACCCCTATGTAGGTTACCCCTTGTGAGCCTAGAGACCCTTCATGGGTTGCCCCTCATGGGCGTATAGATCCATTTGTGGGTTAGCCTTATGGCCCCAAGTACCCAATCACCAAGTCACATTAATAAGTGAAGATGGTCATCATGTCCATTGGTCTTATGACCCCGTAAACCCCTTTGTAGGTTAGCCTTTCTGGCTATAGGTACCCAATCGTCGGGTCACATTAATAGGTGAAGATGGCCCTAGTGGCTCGATATATGCTATATGATATGATTGTGTCAGAGACCCTTGTGTGGGTTATGTGATTTGTTTTGTCGAAAACTCTTATACGAGTTATGTGATTTGCTTACCAGAGACCCTCACATGGCTTATATGTCATGGAATTGTCGAAGACTTTACATGCTTTATTTACATTGGGCTTTATTATGTGATAGAGACCCCTTATGGGTTGACATGTGACATGTAGTAGTACTTGGCATGAGGTATATAGCACTTGGTATGTACATATAGTACTTAGTATATGGCATATAGAATGTAGCATATGAAAGATTCAGTTTGTTCACTTTGGACTCTCTTGTGGTTACCTTGTGACATGTGTATACTCGTTTCATTGTAGGGATACATGTTTAGAAAATGTGATGTACTCTCATTCCTACTTTGATTCCTTAGTTTTTCTTGATTCCTTATATTTGCTACTGTGATTATCTTTGCCTTCCTTTAGTGTTGTATAAACTGCATACCCTCCCATTATGCCCGTCAAACTTACCCTAATTGGCACCACCTGCAGATGTATATGCACACAGGTTGGATTACACCTTAGGAAGAGGAAGAGATGAAGAAGAGGTTTTCAATCCCAAGGATGATATATTTCACTTCAGTTTTAGTTTACTTTATCAGTGATGTAGTACTTTGTTTACTTGATATAGGCCCCTTCGTGGGTAAGGATTGTATATACTTAATGGGCAGGTGTAGGCCCATTTTATTTTGGATGATTATGAGATACTTTTGGATGTTTATGATGGTATTATTAATTTCGCTGCACTTATTTGGATTATATCATTATTATTCTATCCGTTGTGATGTATTTATCTTATGTGTATTTAAATGGATGTTAAAGGATAAGAAAACAAATTTATATGGAAAAATGATATGTGATTAAGGGTTAGGGATTCACTCTGAGCTCGTTGGTTTCTCCGCTATGACAAACGGGTTCAGGGTGGGTTATTCCTTTGTCACGAATCTGAACCTGGCCCACTTCATGGTCACGGATTTGGGTCATGACAAAGTTGTATTAGAGCCTAGGTTTATAGATTCTATAGATAATCTTTGCTACTTTGGAGTTAAGGATCAAGGTAGTCACAGAAACATTTGAGGATTGATTGATTATTTATGTTTAAGGTTTAAGATTAGTAATTTTAAGTATCTTAGAGTTAAGTAGATGATTACTACTGCATCCTAGTTCTAAGACATGTTTTTTGTCTTATTTTAGAACCCAAAGATGCCACTGAGGAGAGGCACCCGTTCTAAGTCATCCACTCCTACACAACAAGATGTTAATATACTGACTGGAGTTTTGGGTGCTATTAGAGAGATGGCTAGTGTGGTTAGAGAGCACGTCACTCATGGGGGATAGACCCAAGGGAGGATGGTTAGAGATGATAATGATGCCTATGAGTTGTTTTATCGGATGGGACCGCTAGAGTTTATGGGGACCTCTGACCCCATGGAGGCTGAGAACTAGATCATACCATTGGAGAAAATATTTGTTGTCATGGAGTGCTCCTCTGAGCAAAAGGTTTTCCTTGCTACATTTGTATTGAAGGGTGAGGTGGAGCATTGGTGGAGGGCCACCCGCAACACCCTCCAATATGACACTGATGAGCTACCTACCTTCACACCTTTCACCAATATTTTAATCTAGAGGGATGGAGAGATGAGAAGATGGCTGAGTTCCTTGAACTCACCTAGGGTGGCAAGACTGTTTTCTAGTACAAGGAGAAGTTCACTAAGTTGGCCAATTTTGCACCACTGATAGCAGGAGATGATGAAACCAAGGCTAAGAAGTTTCATAGGGGACTTAAGACTGCTATCCGTACATGGATGACCACTGCTCGCTTGAGGACCTTTGCGAAGGTCGTTGAGACTGGATGATTGGTTGATCATGACTATAATGAGCACACTAAGAGCCATGATAAGGGCGTGAAGCACCCTCAACCTATCGGACCAAGAAGAGTAAAGAACACCAATAAGACTGGCATGACTAAGATGCCAAGGCAGACAGAGTCTAGACCACCATGCCCGAGGTGTGGTCATTTCCATGTTGGAATGTGCTTCAAAGAGACCGACGCTTACTTCAAGTGTGGTCGAGTTGGCCACATTGTCCATGATTGCCTAAAGTGGAAGAGGGATCAAACCACTATGCCTGAGTAGGCAAAGCAGAAGGCCAGAGTTTTGGGGCATGTGTATACCGTCACTGAGCAAGATGCCTAGGCATCCCCGTCTGTTGTCACAGGTACACTATCTCTATTTAGTCATGATGCACGGATCTTGATTAACCCATGATCCACCCATTCTTTTATTGCTTGCCACTATATGAGATATGCTAATTATTTTCCCGAGTTGTTAAACTTTCTATTAATGGTTTCCACACCGTTAGGGAAGACCACGTTAGTAGAGTTGGTTTATAGGTCTTGTGCATTCAGGATGATTTGATATTTCATGGGATGTAGATAGAAACGTTCTAACATAGTTATGGCATGAGATGCATGATTCACATAGTTATGGCATAAGATATCAAAAGTGAACGAAAAAACTTAGTAATGATATGAGATATTTTAAATACTAAGTTATGATATGAGATATCATTAATGTATAAATAATATGAATTAATAATGGTATAAGATGTTTGACTTAATATCCCTCATTTTGAATATTAAGTATGAAAGAATGAATTGTTTCAAGAAATAATTTGTGTGGCCTTCCACGGTCAATGAATACAGATTTCATCTAGAATAGGTTGGTTGATGTCCACAGGATAAAACTATATCTATTTTTAGTTTATTTACAAGACTTATTCACTTCTTAAGATAAGTCTGGGTATAGCTAGTAGAAGGCCACAGGATAAATCATCACACAGTACATACACTTAGACCGAGATAGTAGGTTTATACTTAACTAAATGGATCATCGCAGCTCATAGGTTTAGGCATGATTCTTTTAGAAGCCAAGATAATATCACAAATCACAAATCTGGAAAAAAGATTAAACAAGCTTTTACCAGACTTTTATGGATAGTATTTATCCACCTAATCAAAGTTAACATGATTAATGCCCATAAGATAATATTATGTTCAAAAAAATTAGGTTTTTGATGCTCACTTAAATGAATCTCAATCTTATGGCACATGAGGGAATCGTGGTATTGATAAAATGGTGATCAACACCATCTGATTTTAAAAACCCAAAATTATATGGTTGACTTTATGTGATGATGTTGCTTGTTTGATATGAGATATCAAAAGTAATGATAATTATCTTTCTTCGAAAGATTATTATTATAATGATATAATATGTTAAACTTTGTGAACTAGAAGTTAAGACTTTAATTATGTTTAAAATTAAAAAATTAGATTAGTTCATATCACTAAACCTTTATGGTCATATGAAGGAACTCAGACACAATGAAAACATAGTGAATCGAATTGAGCCACAAGACAAGAAGCTATAATAAGCTTGGTATGCATGTGAACACAGTAAAGATACTCCAATTAGATGATCACATCTTCACAAATGATAGGTTTATAGAATCATGGAGATCCTAATGAGTTAAAGTGTTTGACCAAATGTAAGTTTATGTGATTCTTGCCTTATTACAATAATTAGTTTGTGTCATATAAAGACATGAACGAGGTATAGTTTTATTAATACCTATGCATGATTATAAGAATCTCATTAAAGATGAAAGATGAATGTTTACCTTGCTAATTATGACAGTGTCTAGAAAAGATCTACTTTTGATGTTTTTAATAGTACAGATGAAGATGGTGTAAACAAGATAAGTGTTAAAAAATAAAACAAATAAAATACAACAAGTGCAAGTGGAAAGTGTTTCCATTGCAGTAAGTTTTGTACTGACAGAAAATGTGTCACATGTATGTAGCTTCTTAGTAAAAGAAGTAGAATAATAAAAAAAATCGTATTCCTTATTTCAATTAGTTGGCTCCTATTAATCATACGATGTGGATCATATTCTACTAAAAATATTTGTAATTAGTTGCAAAGATTTATAGGATCCAACAGATTGATTAAAGGAAGACCAATATTTAAGTTTTTCGTTACAGAAAGAGTAAAACCTAATAAGAAAAAGGTTAAGAACCTTAAGAAGTTTTCAAGAGTTGTCTATTAAATTTTATGATTACAAACTACAAATAATTAAAATTAAATATGATTTAATTTAAAACTATACCTTTGGTGTCCAATAGATTATGAATTGGGTGAAGACCCAATCAAGATGGTAAGTGTAGGACTATTCTATACAAGTATGTTATGGGTAACATAGGAAAGTGAACCTAATAGTTATATACAATATAAGAGTTAAAGAGTTAGCTTCTATGTTCTTAAATAAAAAAGACTACGTCTTAGATATGACATTACATAAAAATAACAGTGTCTTTAGTTATGTATAAAAGAATAGGATTGTTTTATGAACTGTCCAGGAACTCAGTACATCCAGATAAGTAAGAAAATACTCTAAGAACCTATTTACCTTCTAATGCATTAGTTCTCTGATGCAATAGGAGTTTTTGAACTCCTTACTTCTCACCTATATGGATGAGGTTTATTATTTGATTGTTGAAAAATCTTACTAAAGTATTCTGTTGATTAAGCAATCAAGTTTTATAAGGATTCCGAAGAGCTAGGTGCGCATAAGAAAGTAAATGGAAAAGCAATTATTCATTTTGGTACAGTATGTTGTGAAAGTCCAGTTTTAATCCTAGAGGAGGGGTGAATAGGATTTATAAAAATTCTTTTAATTAAACCCCCACTCAAAATTCCAAGTTTAGAAGTTATTGTAGTTCTTGGAATTTAATGCACTTCAAGATATAATTCAAATATTATAATTACAAGTACAATACAATAGCAAATCTTAATTTTAATCTTTTAATTAATTTAAGTTCCTAGTTAATTACAGATATGAAAGATCATATAAAAGATGTAATACATGTCATGTAAAGATAGCTAGAAGAGACAATTCACACACAACACAATATTTATAGTGGTTCGACACTCGGGCCTACATCCACTTTTAAAGTTCACTACCAAGCTATCAAATTTTATTTAGATTGAGTTACATTATAATCAAGGTTAAAATTCAAAAACCTATCTACTTTCATAAGCAAGCTCTACTCTCGGTGTCTTCGGCAGAAACTATGTCAATTTTCAGTGTCTCTAGCAGGAATGGTCTATAGGCGGTGTCTCCGGCGAGTATGGTCTAGACTACCGGTGTCTTCGACAGTAGTGCTATGATCTACACCTAGTGTCTCCAACGGGTGTTAAGGTCTCTAGAAATAAATTTGAAATCAATACAAATTACCTCACAAAGCTTATGTATTGCTTGATGTACATGAAGGTGGTTGCTCTTTTTTTGAGCTAGTGTGCAAATAGATTCTACCAAGCTTCCAAGAGTGTCTCATTGCTTCTTAGAGTTTCTCACAAGGGTTTACTTGGAGTAAACCTTTCACCTTGCTTCCTTCTTGTTCTTCAAATGTGGAGTGCTAAGGAAGCACAGAGACATGTTACTTTCTAAATCATATAGAAATTAAAACATAGATCACCAATCAATCCTCAAAATTTATGTTGACTTATCCAATAATAAGCACTAATCTCCACATATCACATATCACCTATCACTTCATATAGTCTACAGAATCCATAAACCTGGTTCTAATACCAACTGTAACGACCCCAAACTTCGCTACATTATTTAGGCATAAAACCGGATCGCTACTAAACCGGATCCATACAAAATTAGCTATAAATTTAAGCCTTTTACCTGAACCTGTGATCTTAATGTGATACTTAACATTAACCTTAAAACAATATAAGCAACAAAAATAAACCAACTAACCATCATATCACAATCTCCCATCACTACAACTCGAATATAAAGTTATAAGTCTCAAAAGTCAAACTTGAATCTTAATACATTCCAAAATGAATGTCAAATACAAAACATATATTCTAAAGAGAACTATAACAAATTGGAAAGAAAAGCATTCTCCGTATGCCTTCCTCTCGACCTCAAGGTACTCCAAATGATGCACCTGCACTAAACCTCCCCTATAATAAAAAAGTATGGATGGGTGAGATCCATAGCTCATACGTAGGTACACAAAACCTACTACAGAAACCGGATGGATAAAGCATAAATTTTTTCATATAAAATACTAAATATATCTCCATATAGAATACATAACATTTTCTAACTTGTAGGCATGTGCTAGTGTACATACAGCATCTACTAGTTATCACATGATCTATACATTCATCATCATGGTTCATCATGTAAAAACTATGTATTGAAATACACATGATTCTACTTATACATGACATCCTTTAAACATCTACATACGGCAATATGCATGATTCTAACTACACATGGCATTCTTCTCATATCTACAAATGGCAATATTCATAGCAATATGTGTTCACAATCACATGAAAAATGTTTCATAGTCTATTCATGGTAAAGATATCTAGTGTATATCTTAATAATCATTCATATTCATTTCTCATGCATAGACTATACTTTTATAATACAAATCATTTTAAGCTAGGCATGCATCATTCTTAAATAATTAGCAATCCTAATAACACATTTGCATAATGAGACATGAAATTCTACTTTCATATTCAATAAGTCTATTATTACCTTAGTACTTACCACTCACCTTCTTACTTGTTATTTATTATAGGTTACTTATCATTCATCATGTCTTCACTAATCACTCATTAACTTCTATTGTCTTTGTCTTGATATTTACTTATCACTTTTCATTAGTCATTTAATACTTATCATTGATCTTCATAGCATTGACTTGTATCTTCATTAATATCTTATGCACATTCTTTTCTTTTTGTGAGACTTTCTCTCTTACATAACTTATAAACATTTTCTTACTTATGGAAATTAGATGTTTCCATTTCCTTGTCTTTATATTTTTCTGCTTTTATACGACTTATAACTTTAATTTTCTTTTGAAGTTTATGTGTTTTTCTTCTAACCTTCACATTCATTCTTTCTTATAAGCTTTTTATTCTTATTATAATGGTTTCACTCCTTTTTGTGTGTCTTATGAAATTTTTCTTCTTTCTTAACATAGTTTCATTTTCAATGGTGGGGCTTTTGAGGTCATTTAAACTTATTCATGTTTACTCGGTATCACTTTCTCATACTTGTTTTTCACTATCTTACACTTTCTTACATTTTTCATTTACTTTCTTTACACTTTACTTTCACTTACTTACATTTGACATATCATATTACCCCTAATCATAAAGGACATCATCATACCATTGCATTATTACCCCAACGGGAGGGCCATCATACCATTGTGTTATGACTCCAATGGGAGGGCCATCATATTACTTATTCTTACATAGTTTATGAATCTTTCGTTACTTTTAAAGCCTTTGTGCTTCTATTTCTTATCTTGACATTTTATTCGTTGATATGGCTTATGAACTTTTCATTTCTTCTTAACATAATTTCTTTTCTTATAACTTTTCTTATCTTCTTACATATATTTCAATATTCTTATTAGTGAGACTTTTACCATTACTTTATACTTTAGCACATTGCATTATTTCCCAATGGCAAAGGCCGTTGGTAAATTATATTATTCCCCAATAACAAGGGT
>JAOXJP010233087.1:0-10369 GCA_025762735.1 Platanus orientalis | reverse complement strand
GTTGAATTTAAAACTAATCCAACAATCATAAATAACCTAATAACTAAAACCCTTAAAAATATATCAACTATTTACTTTATATTTGTTCCATCTTGATCAATTTCAGCACCCATGGGTATACGGCATTAGAGATTTTGGAGAGGATAGACAATTAGACATGGGTTAGGGAAGAATGCACTGACGATTGTGACAATATATTAGAAGTTTTTTTTCTTTTTCGGATATCCGAAATCCAAAATTTTTAAACAGTTAGAATATGGTATAGTTTTATAATATCTGTTAGAATAAGATATGAAAATGGATATGCTCATATCCGGTTTGTATCCAATCCGTTTGCAACACTACCTATCAGCCTATAACCTGTTAAGGTCCTGTAAGAGATGATTGGCAAGAAAAGGTGAATTGCATTTTTTAAAATTGTAATTCACTTTTTCCCTCCAATTGTATCCACTCCTCTTATCTAATGCTCCTCTCCGCACCCTGTTAGGGGACAGGCACATCAGCGCTAACAAGTGATATGCGCCTCCCCAAAAAGTGAAAATCACATGTTAGCGCTGATGTACCCATCCCCTGACAAGGGGCAGAGAGGAGCGTTAGTTAAGAGGAGCGGATACAATCCAGCCTCACCAGCTTACAGAACCATGACAAGACGAAACTCAGGCCCACCGAAACGGACCCAAAATAGGTAAATTTCCACCGCACACGGTTTATGCTTAATTTTGTTGTTGTGACTGGCATTATAGACCAACAAAATGGAAAGAAAACAACTAGATGTGAAATATGGAGCCTGAAATCCTCTACGCTACCCCCATTGTGAGCCACTCAATGGCCATCCTGGGGGTGGGGGGATCAACTCAGTTTTTGAGATGTCACATGACTCACATCACCTCCAAAAAGTGAATTGAGGAAGTGTTTTGAGTATCTTTGAATTATGTGTGACAGTGTGACATGTGTGGGGTCTGGATCAGCTGAAATAGAATTTCAGCAATTTGCTGCATTATCCCACCCGAAGGTGCTACATGTAATGTCATTAAATGAGGTCTTAGGTTTCAAAATTTATTCAACAACTTCTTTGTAACACTGTTTAGTTTTATAGAAGTTAATTTCTTTATTTAATCTTTTATCTTAATTTGCGACCATGCGATCACCATCCTCACCACAAATTAAACAATTTGAAGTACCTCCTTGAGAGAATCCTATTCCAAAAAATTTCATTTCATGGGTTTTCCAAACAAAATGAGGCACTGTTAATCCAAACAATGTGAGCTCGATTTTCTACTGAAAAAACACTTCGGAGTAAAACGCTTTAAAGATCAATGCTTTACCCCGACTCTACAAGTTTATCTAGCAACTATAAATCTAGTGTAGGTTTGACTACTTTCAGAATGAGTTTCTTTGAGTAAATCAGTTATGACATAAGCTCGAACAATTGTGCATACAATAATCTGCAATACAAAGGATAATCTCAATCATAAACTTAGTGACAATTCAAACACCATAACAGTATTCAATGTGTCAACAGTTTGCCGTGGAATATCAGTATACAAACGCGTATATGATTCAGCCATAGAAACAGTAACACAACAAACGGTATATATGACCGACTCTTAGCACTCAATAAATACAAAATATTGATTCAATAATATAATCACAACACATCAATGTGTGCATAATTTTTAGTATATATCATACCTCAAAATCAACTTGAATATAGTCTCATTAACAAGTAAAACAATGAATGAAAAGATCTAACATGTAAAGCATTGAAACATGAAATTAATGATGTAGTCGCGGCATGACGAACACTATCCTTAAAGTGTATTTCTCCCCCTCCAATACTATGACCCTGATGCTCAAGAATTTTGGGAGTACACCTCTAGGTTACACAAATAAGCTTTTCTGAACAGCTCAGAGCTTTCTAATGTCAATATCAAAATCGGAAAAGCAAAAGGGAAGCTTTAAAGATAAGAGAAATAAGATTGAAGAACACTAATTCATCTTCTGTGTGTAAAACCACCTTTCTTCTTTTTTCAAATAAGAAAACTCAAGCAATTTAGACTATGAACTTATACTAGGAAAAAAATAAAGAAGAAGAGAAAAAGATGAATGATCCAAACACTGATGTAACTAATGAATTGAAATTGAGTTGGATGAGCTATCCTTTATTCTGAAAAGTTATTGAACATAGGAAGCATTGTGAGGAACACTGCCTAGCCATTCTCCTCATGCCCTATACCAAACATCTTCCTTGTCTCCTAATCCTAAAATACACAGTGAAAAAGAAAGAAAGTTACACAATGATTCAAGGATTTGTTGAGGTGACTCACATATAATAGATAAGTATAAAATTTAGCATATGAAGCACAAAAATGAGTGGTAAGGTGGGAGTCACATAAATTGAACCCGTCACATAAATTGAACCCTTAACAGGGATCGAAGAATAAGATCCATCAACTATCTTGACCTTATTCTTCCTAGAACACATAAAGTAAGATGAAAAAGTGAAGACATACCTATCATGTGATCTGGAGTCTCTGAATCAATGATCCATGAGTGACTGGGGTAGTAACAAAAACAATGAGAGTAAAGGCTGATGTATCTGACTAATTAAGAAAATGATGATGTAAAAGTAGACGAGGGTAGCTCTAAATTGGCCATGAAATGATGAAGAATTTAATCTAATCATGAGAGAAGAATAGTGTCTCAGTGAAAAAAAGATTGCACAGAAGTAGGGGTTGGCTTTGTAAAAGTTGTCACATAATGGGCACTGGATTTGGTTTAAGTGTGAGAAACTCCTTTACTGCCAACAGAGGAGGAATCTCGTAGAGGGAAACACCAAGTTTCTTGCTAAGGTTGACTATGAAGATCCTAACATGTTTCCTTTATGTTTCTGGAATGACCATAGTGATCACACTTAGTTTGTCTCTGACATTAGAAAACATTCCACCTTAACCTTCACCACCATGCCCACAAGAGGAGCTAGTGATCACACTTAGCAATGTGGAACGTCTTGAATATATAATCATGTTTTGATATTGAAAGTTATTTATTAGTTCTTGAACTTATCTTAATGGTGAAGTAAAATGAATATAGAATTGTTTAATTACTATTTAAAAGTAATGATAATCTTATAAGAATAAATATTAGATGATTTTGTTAAAACAAAGTGTTAATAGACTATTAGACTATTAATGACTATCTCTTTATTTGTATTGCTATGAAATAAATTAACATTGCTTTAATATGAAAAAATTATTTATTAGTTTAAAAAAATATTTTAATAATGATATAGAATGAATATTGAATTGTTTTAATACTATTTAAAAATGGTGAGAACCTTATGAAATTGATAAGAATAAAGATTGGACTGCTTTGCTAAAATAGAATGTTAATAGACAATTATAAAAAAATAATATTTTTTTAAAAGAATATGTAAAGAGGTCACCTGACTATCAATGGTGAAATTGATGGAGCTCTCTCACCGGGTTTAAGTAGGTGCGAACTGTACTGAATCGATCCCTTTTATCCACTAGGGGTAAGTTAAGTGGTTGCCCGCTTCAGGGTTATACGATGATTGTATTGTACTGTTTTCGGCCTCAATAGTAAAAGTCTAAAATGAATCCGACTGTTATTGTATTGTACTAGACTATATTAATAGTTATACTATACTACTTTCACTAAATTGTATAAGATTGTTTTTGAACTGTATAAGACTGTAGTGAAATATTTTAAAAGATATAAAACTATTATAGAATTGAAAAATTTGATATATAACTATGCTCTTTAAACTGTTTTAAATTTATCGAAAGGTTTTGCAAGAAAGTGACAAGAAAAGGTATACAAAATGTTTTGATTATTTTCTATATAAATACTCGTGCTGGAACCTGACCCATGTTCCTACTGTTTAGTTTATTTGTTTATTTCCTATGTTTGTTAAGCTTACCCAATTTGACACCACCACAGATGAGGAACGAGAAGAGAAGGTGCTGGATGGTTATGAACCAACTTGAGGGAAAAATTAGACTGATGAATTCATTGAGATATTATTAGCATTCTATAGTTTTATTTGAAATTAATGGACTTGTAATAAGTTTAGTTATATGGATTATGGATTCATTTATAGCTTTAGTTATCATTTGGATTAGAGATTTGGCACATAAAGTGATTGATGAAATGAGACAGTTAATTCTAGATTATTAATTAATTGGTGGATGATTATACAAGATATTTACTTCGCTGTGATAGTGTGGTAAATGGATGAAAAAGTAAAGATTCCACTGCATATGAATGAGATCAAATAGAGAAAGAAGAAAAGAAAAGAATTATTGCGCTTAACAGGTGTTTGACACTTGTTGCGGTGTCCACTCAGAAAGCTAGAGCCAAATGGTCTAGGTTTCGGGGTGGGACATACTTGTGGTATCAGAGCCTAGGTTTAGAAAACTTGGTAGCTAAACTAAAAATGTTTCAGAAGTGATTAGAAAGACATAGAAAATAGGTGGAATTGGAAAAAATATAGAACGAGAGTGTTAGAATGATAAAAGTGGTCTATAAGGAAAAAAACTGTAATGATACGATCTGATAGTGGATGTAGAGATAGCAAACACTGTGGTGACATGTATTATTTAGTTTTTAGATCATGATGTTAGAGTTTTGATTGATCTTGGTTCTACTCATTCTTTCATGCTATAGTTCCTCTATTGTTACAAGGCAGTGGAGCTATATTTAGGGTGGTGGTAGTTTACTGTTCAAACCTCCGACCGAGCGTTGATCTCTAGTCTTCCAACTTCGAATAGAGGTTGGAAAAAGAAAAAATTTCTTTATTTCTAGGGATAGATGGGAGTCTTACTAGTGGAAGGCGCCTGTTGACCAAGTATGCTTAATCCCCAAGATCTGGGGAGAGCCACGTAGAGTAGTAACCTTCTATTACCTTAGTTTTCCTTGTCAGTTTCACTCGATCGGGCTAACTTACTTCTATCTCGACTATTTTTGTAGCTTTGGCCGAGCGTCCATTGTTCGAGGATGAACTCACAAGGTTGGACCGTGCCTTCCCACATCCAGTCCAGGATTACTCTCTACTAGTGAATCTTGAGTCTCTTTCTTCTTATCTGTTCAGCCCTGAACTCCCTTCTTCTGGGCCTTCTATAGTGCTTGTTGGTCAGCTAGGTCATTCATACTAACACATTTTTCCTCATTTTTCATTCATTCATTCATTTCATTTTTTTGGCACCTGTGGTTCTTCTTTGTAGATATGTTTGCCAGACAGTTGAAGGCTTCTTTGGCCAGGGTCTCCTCCAAGACCCTTGTCGGCAGCTCACACAAGCGGCTAAAATTTTCCCACCAACGCTCGGTCGAGAAGGTGAAGCTGAGCGAGACTTCAACCGCGGTCGGTACTTTGGCTACTCTCCCTTTTGATTCCATTGTCAACCTCGAGGCAACATTAGACGTTGCATCCTTATTTGAGGAGTCTATGGATGACCTCCCCTCATATGCCACGAGGCAATCTTCCAATAGGGAAAGGAGAAGGCCACTCCATCCCTACTTATTGATGAAGACTGAGCCATCTCCCACCTATGCTCGATGCTCTCCAATGGTGATATGGAGAGTTTCAATGGTCTCAGTTCAAGCGCCTTGGCCAGGAGTACTTTCTTCGACCTCGGGAAGGTGAACTTTTCTTTTTGGTTGTCTGTTTATATATTTCTCTATCATTAGCTTTTTGTTACTAAATGTCTCTCATTTTGTTTGCAGGTGTTGATGAAGGTTGTGGCTCTCTTGGGTCGCCAACTCAATTTGGACGCCTATGTTGGTTAATTCTAAAGGAAGCTTTCTGAGGTTGACACAGACTGGTCGGCATTGGCGAGGATGCTTGTTGAGGCAAAAAATAAACTAAAGGATATCGAGGCTACCTTGGAGGAGGTTGGAGACCAGCTCGAAGGGGTGAAGGCTGGGGCCGCTGTGTTGTAGAGGTCCTTGGATGAGCTAAGGGCTGACTGGGAGGCGAAGAAGGAGAAGGTTGCTGAGGTGGCGGTCGTCACCTATCAATAGTATGATGCCTTTAATGATAAAACCTTAGAGTACTTCATAAGTGGCTTCGAGGCCCTCCACCATCGGATTTTGTGAGTGCACTGGACTTTGACCTTTCGATGTTCAAGGCCAACGCCGAGTCAGAGTCCGCCGGGCTTGAAGTGGGAAAAGGAGTTAAGGAGGGGGAATTGGAGAAGGATGATGCAACCTCTTAAGAGTGAGGCTACTTCCTTCTTCTTTTTATACATATGTAGGCTGAGGACCCTTCTCCTCTTTCTTTTCTTTTTTTGTATGGGCCAAGGGCCTTTTTGTATGTCAACTTTAGTCAATATATTTCCCTTTTAATTATGTATGCTGGCTTTCGTGATTGTTTATGATAAGATATAAATTTGTAGATCATCCTTCACGTGCTCCAATAGCTCTCGGTACTTCTTACGAATCACTTGGTAGGGTTAAACTTATATGACTAGACTTAGGCCTTTCTTTCTAGTTCCATCCCGGGTCTTTGTTGTAGAGTGCTTTCATTAACCGAGGGGAGTTTTACTAGGCTTAGTTCGTTTTTCTGACACTGATTGGGACTTTAGCCATAGAACACTTTGGTAGACCGAGGGTGGTTTTATTGGACTGAGTCCTTTTTTTTGACATCGCTCGGGGTTTTAGTCGTAGAACGCCCTTGTAGACCAATGGTCATTTTACTAGACTTCCATTTTTCTGACACCACTCAAGGTTTTAATCGTAGAACACCTTTGTAGATCGATGGTCATTTTACTAGACTTAGTCCAATTTTTTAACACCATTCAGAATCTTAGTTGTAGAACGCCTTTGTAGACCAATGGCTGTTTTGCTGGACTTAGTCCATTTTCTGACACCACTCGGGTTTTTAGTCATAGAACACCTTTGTAGACCAAGAGTTGTTTTACTAGACTAAGTCTATTTTTCTGACACGGCTCAGAATTTTAATCGTAGAACACCTTTGTAGATAGAGGGTCATTTTATTGGACTTAGTTTATTTTTTTGACACCATTAGGAATCTTAGTTGTAGAATGCCTTTGTAGACCGAGGGTTATTTTACTGGACTTAGTCCATTTTTTCGATACCGCTCGGGGTTTAGTTGTAGAACACCTTTGTAGACCAAGGGTCATTTTACTGGACTACTTCATTTTTCTGATACCATTCGAAATCTTAGTTGTAGAACGCCTTTGTAGACCAAGGGTTGTTTTACTGGACTTAGTCCATTTTTCCGACACCATTTGGAATCTTAATTGTAGAATGCCTTTGTAAATCGAAGGTCATTTTACTGGATTTAGTTTATTTTTCCGACATCGTTCTGGGTCTTAATTGTAGAACACCTTTATAGATTGAGGGTTGTTTTACAGGACTTAATCCATTTTTCCGACACTATTCCGAATCTTAGTTGTAGAACACCTTTGTAGATCAATGGTCATTTTACTAGACTTTGTCCATTTTTTCGACACCGCTCGGGGTTTTAATCATAAAACACCTTTGTAATATACATGATAATAGACAAATTTATTATTTCACAATCGAAGTTACATGCCTATTTGTAGTAACTTCTTAGGTGTTCAACATTCCATGGTTGAGGCAAGGACTTTCCTTCCATCATCTCCAGGTAGTAGGTGCCCTTTCGTCCGGATTTGGTCACTCAGTAGGGTCCCTCTCAGTTGGATCCCAACTTGTCGTTGCTTGGGATCTGTGTTGTTGTGCTTACCTTCCAAAGAACCAGGTCTCCATTGTCAAAACCCCTTGGGCGGACCCTCACGTTGTGATACTTCATCATTCTCTGCTGGTATGCTACCATCTGGAGGGAGGCTTCATCTTTTTTCTTTTCTAACAGGTCCAATCTCAGTCGTAGCTCGCTTTCTGATTGCTCAATTTGTTGAGTCCTTAGGCTTGCCACACCAATTTCCATGAGTATGACTACTTTGTTGCCGAAGGCTAAGGAGAAAGGCATCTCTCCTGTGGGGCTCCTTACAAATGGTTCTATTGGCCCATAAGACCCCAGTAGCTCGTTAATCCACTATCTTTTTGAGGCCTCCAATCTGGTTTTAATTATCTTTAATATGGCTCTGTTGGTCACTTCCACTTGACCATTTACCTAGGGGTGTGCCAGGGAGGAAAAGTGGTTCTTAATGCTTAGCTGAGAGTAGAATTCTCGGAAGTGCCTGTTGTCGAACTATTTTCCATTGTATATGATTATCACCCGAGATATCTCAAATTGTCATATTATGGACTTCCAAATAAAGTCACGTATATTGCTTTCAGTGATTGTTGCTAACACCTTAGCCTCTACCCATTTGGTGAAGTAATCGACGACTACAACGAAGAACTTTCATTGTCTCTTTGCCAAGGGGAGGGGACCCATGATGTCTATCCCCCATTGAGCAAAAGGCCATGGCCTCATGATGGGTGTGAGCTCTTCTGCTAGCTATCGAGGAACATTGACGAACCTTTGGTAGTTGTTGCACCTTCGAACAAGGTTTACCGAGTCAGCCTACATAGTTGGCCAATAGTACCCCACTCGAATTTGTTTGTGGACTAGCAACCGACTGCTCGAGTGGTTTTCGCATATCCCTTCGTGAACTTATCTCATGGCATAGTTGGCTTCGGCCGGTGACAAGCATTTTAAGTATGACATGGTGAAGCTTCGCTTGTAGAGGGCGTTATCTATCATTGTATACCGGTTGGCTTGGAGCTTGACTTTCTTAGCCTCTCCTCGGACTGGTAGAAGATCCCTTGCTTTCAGGAATTCAATGATTAGGGCCCTCCAATCATCTTTTGTCTTGTTCATGCAGACACAAACTTTCAGCTCATCCTCCGTACTAGGTCTGATGGGGTGGCTTACCGGCAATCGATGCCTTGTCACATACTTGTTATCTGATGCTAGTCAGGCTAGGTGGTCTGCATGCTCATTCTGACTTCTAAGGATGTGTTGGATCTTGAACTTTTCAAATTAAGGCATGAGTTCCTTCATGCGAATCAGGTATCCTCGCATTTAGTCCTCTTTGGCTTCATATTCGCTAATCACCTGTCCTTCGATTAGTTTGGAGTCAGTATAGGTGGCGATACGTCTGGCCCCTGCTTCCTTTCCAGCATTTACACCTATGATCAATGCTTCATATTCCGCTTCATTGTTTGTTGCCTTAAATTTGAGTTGAATTGCATACTTGATCTTGACCCATCGAGGGTGGTCAACAACAGCCTAGCCTCACTGGCTAAGGTGATGGAAGATCCATTCACATGCAAGGTCTATTCCAACTTTGGGAAATCTCTTTCGTCTGACTCCATGAGCATCAATTCTGCCAAGAAATATGCAAGTACTTGCCCTTTTATAGTGGTCCTTGATCGGTAACTAATGTTGAATTCACCTAACTCCACATCCCACTTGATCATTCTTCTCAATAGTTCTGGTTTTTGTAACATTGCTCTAAGAGGTTGGTCAGTCAACACTACTATAGGATGAGCCTAGAAATAGGGTTTGAGCCTTCTTGTTGTGGTTATGAGATATTCTCTAAAGGTGGATATCTATATTTTGCTCCATGGAGGGCTCTGTTGACATAATATATAGGCGTTTGATTGTGCTCGTCTCAGACCAAAACTAAGCTTACTACTTTGATACCGCTAGATACAAGTAAAAACATCTCCTTGTGTTGTTCAACCGAGATTTGGTAGACATGCCCGATGTTCCTTGATTTCTTGAAATGATCAGTCGACATATTCCGTCCATTCAAATCCTTTCTTCAAAAGGGGAAAGAAGAGGAAGCATTTGTCCATGGACCTTGAGATGAATCGGTTGAGGGCAGCCACCAGGGGTGAAGCTAGGATTTTCATGCATGGGGCAAGCCAAAGGATTATGTGTGCCCCCTTAACGTGTGCCAACGGTGCACCCATAACCAGAGGGCAACACATCACATAAAAAAAGTGAAAAGCACCCCCCAAAAAGTGTAAATCATTTTTTCAACATGACGTGCCATTTGCTGGTTGCAGGCACACTATTGGCACCCATTAAGGGGAGAACCTAATTTGATCTCAGGGAAAGGATTCTCTAGGATTTTAAATATCTCTAATCTCAATGGATAAGTACCACTCCATTAGCAATCAGTGCATGACATGTTGCTTGAGAAACTGTGTTTGAGTCAATACACATGGGTCAAAAGAGGGTATATAGTAAATATACACTTCATAAGTACTTGTGTATTTATTAATCAAAATAGATGTTCTATCTAGGATTCGGTGTCCAGGACACTAGGTGCCTTCACATGGAATAAAATGGGTAGTGGTTGGATGAAATTTTAAATTCCCACCCATTTTATTCCAAATGAAGTCACTT
>JAOXJP010233085.1:0-10370 GCA_025762735.1 Platanus orientalis | reverse complement strand
GTCTTTATTTACTTTAATTGACTCCGAGATTTGTTGCTTATGTTATCTTATATGCTAGTTTCTTATTGATGCTATTATATATTATGTTTTTCACTTGATTATATCCACTTACACTTGATTTGATGAGCTCCATATTAATATCATTGCATCCACAGACTTGTTTAGGAATTTTATACTATCGTTGGTTTTAGAAAGTTAGAAGAGAAATTTCATAGCATTTGGTTTTGGTGTGAGTATGAGCTACTACTTTCCATTTGGTTTTAAGTATGGTCTTTACATGGTCTTATTTGTGAGTTTTGTTATCTGGACTTCTCTTACATTGTATCCTTACGTAAGTACATATTACTCTATATATGCATTGATTTTAAAGTATCATTCTGATTCTGAGGATTTTGCTTTGGACACAATTACCGAGTGGCATTAATAGGTGAAGACCTCACTAGTTGCCCACTACCATTGATGCCTTGGAGAATTTTTTGGGTTAACCCTTGATGCACTCGGGGATTTTTGTGGGCTAACCTTTAATGCTCTAGGGGATTTTTGTGAACTAACCCTTGATACCTTAGGGGATTTTTGCAGGCTATACTGGTCTGATGATCATTTTAGGTACCCAATCACCGGGTCACATTACTAGGTACAGACAACACTAGTTGTCTATTACCCTTGATGCCTTGGGGGATTTTTGCAGGCTATATTGGTCTTATAACCCCATTTCTTGACCCAATCATCGGGTGACATTAATAGGTGAAGACGACACTCGTTGTCTACCATTTCTATTCGAGATTTCATTTTTGTCAAGGATCCTACATGGGTCATATGAGATTTCAGTTTTGTTAGAGGCTGTACGTGGGCTCATCCGTTGGATTTGTTACGAGGTGTTTCAACTAGATTTGGTTCAAGAACCCTACATGGGTTGAGTTGTTTTGATCCAAAATATGTTTTAGTGGAAATCCTTAGTGAGTTATATCACTTGAAAGCCACATTAGGCTTCCATGAGCATGCATCAATTTTGATATCTATTAGCTAAGGCAGCTTATTTGAGAGGTGTCAAAGCATATTTATCAATGAGTATTTTTGAAGTGAACATTTACATTACACGTTGCACTTCCTTTATAAGCCACACTTTATTGATTTTAGTTATAGACTCTTGTCGATTTGACTTATTACTTATACATCATCATTAGATTCTGATTATTATTGTAGTTAGTTCGACTCTTATATATTCATATGTTCTAATTTGGTATTGTTCCATACTCGTGACGTCCGATTTATTCTGTAGAACATTATGTATATTCTCTCACGGGCTTTATAGCTTACCCACATTTTTAATCCCTTTCAGATGGTGCCCTGTTACACAGGATCCTTAGAAGGTTTAATTATATGAGATGGTTTGTGGGATGAGATGACCATTTTATCTATTTTCTTTTTGCTCATTTTATTTCTAGCACACTTCATATATGACATAGAGATTGTGGAGTTACGGCTTATATGAGACATTTGTGATTTCATTGAAAATTATTTTGTTATTGGCTTATTTGGAGACCCCATATGATGATATAGCTTATTTTGAAGCATGTAGTTCGGTATGGATGTTAGTTATACTTTCCCTTGTGTAGTTTATAATGCATGATGATATATTCCGTTGTACTTGATGATGATGAATGTTTCTTTTCGTTATCTATCTGTTGCGATTGTATTAGTAATCAAGAAAAATTAGTTGGATTAAAGAAAAAAAAAATTAAGCAACATAATTAGGTAAGTTAAGTAATAACTCTTTCCGTAAGAAAATGATCACCAATGTCATACTCCGAGATCTACGACATCGCGCATGTATACTTCCACTTATATTACTCTGATTTCGGCGTTCAGGTTTTGGGGTGTGACAGTATATATATGGCCGTCTTAAAGACATTGAAATCTTCTTAAAGTGTGAAGAACTATACCTTCTTTAGTGAAGGTACAACTACTAATGTGCATGTAATTGTTTTTATTTGTTGTAGATAGTTTTTCATTGATAATGAACCTTTTTGATGTTCTAAATTCTGTTCCTGAGTTGTAAGATGTTGGATCTAGACAGCAACAAGTATTGGCGTTCCAATATGATACATGCATCACGAGCATGTTCAATGTGAAGCACATGAGGCAGTATGCTTTCAGATATTGTGGCAAATATGAAATTTAACAGTTGCTGATCAATAAGTAACCAATTAGCATATGCAAGATTAGTGACGATTTTGCCATCGACATTAACAGTTTCCGATGGAGCAAAAGTGTAATCAAGGAGAAACAAGAGTCTGTGCACTCTTGAGGCTGTAATGAATTGTGATTTCCAGAGAAGGAAGTTTCCTCCATCAAGTTAAGTGGTGGGTAAAGATGAGAGTTTAGATACGAATGCTTGCAGAGAGGTGGGATTGATCGGAAAAGAGGAAGAAGGGGTGGAAATTGTCAGAGATTCAGTCATCACTTAGGAGAAGAAGACGTAGGTCAGAGGCTTAAATACCATGTGGGATCAAAGAAAAATATGGAATGATCCATCTTACCTCATTTGAGGCTGGACTTATATTTATAATAATGGTAAGCTTTACAATAATCTGTTACAACTACTAGAGATCTCCAAGCCCTATTCCCAACCAACGATCCCTTATAGAACTCTTTTTGGGCCCTAGAGGGGTGTTTTGTGTGACAAAAACTGGACATTGGATGGTGCAAAATCAATGTGGATGCTGCTCGTCAAAGTACCATTTTTTTTTATTAATTAATTACTTTTTTGGCGGGGAGGGAGAGCGGGGGTGTTTTCTTGGTGTAGTAGTGTACTACTCGAATGGTGAACGGATAGGTGCTGCTTCACAAAGACTAGATTCTTAGAAGGCTCACATTGGGATTCAAACTTGCTGGAAAATTAAACTTAAAACCATTTTGTTATTGAATCAAACATCCTACAGGTGGTAACAGCCCCTTCCCATGCATGCCCATGGCCCGCCCCAGGATTTTCTTGTTCGGGCGGGGGGGGGGAGGGTGGAGCCAAAGAATTATATGGGCCCTTAATAGGCGCCAACGGTGTGCCCACAACGAGCAGGTGACACGTCGCATCAAAAAAGTAAAAATCACCCCCAAACAAAGTGTAAATCATTTTTCAACCTGACATGTCACCAGCTGGTTGCCACACACCGATTGGCACCCGTTAAGGATGCACCTAATTTGATTATGGGGGCAAGGATTCTCAAGGATTTTAAATCATCTCCGGTCTCAATGGACAGGTACCACTCCATTACCAATTAGTGTGTGACATGTGACCAGACAAAGGGTGTTTGAGTCAATACACATGCTATAAATATACAACTTATAAGTACTTGTGTATTTATTAATCTAAGATTTGGTGTCTAGGATGGTGTCCAGGAGACAAGATGACTTCACATGTAATAAAATGGGCAGGACTAGATGAAATTTTAAATTCCAACTCATTTTATTCTAAATGAAGTCACCTGGTGCCCTAGACACCATTGTAGACACCAAATCTTGAGCAGGGACTAGAGTGGTACCAGTCTAGTCAAACTGGACATGATGTGACCTCATTTTCTTGCAAGGAGGGCCCTTTATTATAAAGGAGGGCCCTTCATTTTATTCTAAATGAAGTCACCTGGACAGATCAAGAGTACAATTTTATATGGCCCTTTATTATACAAGTGTACTCACACATCAAAGGGGGGGCGGGGGTACATCCCAAAAAAATTATTTGGAATGTACTGGCCCTTCTAAGTTAGTATGAATCAACTCATGTTCTGCACTGGATTTTAATGTGAAAACCCATGATCTAGAGTCATCCGTGATATCTGGTCGTTATTCTGGTGTTTCTGATATCTTTTGGGACACACACACACACACACACACACACACACACACATATAAAGACAGAGATTGGGTCTTGACGCATCGGTAAGGTTGCTCTATTGTGACTTGAGCTTCATGGGTTCGAGTCACAAAAAGAACCTCTTTGCTTGCAAGGATAAGGCTGCATAAATCTAATTTTCCATAGACCCCACAATGGCAGGAGCCTCGTGCACTGAGACTGCCTTTATATATATATATATATATATATATATAAAGACAATGCAAGTTGAAGGTATAAAAGGAGTATAGGAAGACCAAAATTGACCAGAGCTAAAGTATTAAAGAGGGACATGACAGCTTGTAATTTAACATATATCGCCCTAAACAGAGTGGAACCCAAATAATTGAGGGATGAAGTTGTTGTCATACATATATTATATATGATAGAGTGCATGTAAGTTGAGAGACGATATCCTCTACGATGCAAAGAAATGCGGCAAAGAGAGCTACCAATGGGGAGGTCACACTAGTCCATGCGTACAGTTGGAAGGAGAGACAATGAAGGAAGCCGTCGTCATTCTCCATTAACAAGTTAATAGTATTTTATTTGATATGACCTCAACTAGGCTCCACTTCTCTTTCTCCGATACGGTCACCCTTCTTCCTCCCTTTTTTCTCTCTTCTCCCGGTGACAGAAGAGAAATCCGAACATCCCCTTCGACACCCCGTTTCTTCTCCAACGCCTCCGCCAAAACCTTGAACTCCTTTTTCCTCATCTTCGGCGGTGCCCTGAACTTCTTCTTCTCTAATGGTGCCTCTTGTGCACAAGGGTAACATGATTCGTAAGATTGAAGTCGTTTGAGTCAATTCATGTAAAAAATGAGCTCAGTTGATGCAACCGATCTCCGGCGGTGCTAGGTATGATACTTCTCTTTCTTTCTCTTCTTAATTTTTTGTGTCTGTTTTATGAAAACATAAAGTTTCGATTTCAACCTTAAACAACAAGAGTTCTAGAGAGAGTTTTTGACAAATATAGGATATCTGAGGAGATTGTGGTTTTTCTTTTGTTTTTTTCTTATATAGAATGGCATCTGCAATAGATGTACTGATAGGGATGGACCAGATATTGTTGTGGGGTTTTGTCTTTTTTTTCTCTTTCTTTCTTTTTTCTTTATTAGTTAATTAAGAGGACAAAGTGCTTATGTGTAATGCAGAGGTCCCTCATCATCACATTATTACACCACCTGCTTCACTCTAAATTTTGCTCATCAATGTAACAAAATTCAAGAAGAAGTATTCACTTCATGCTTCTTATTCTGCTAATAAAAAGCTGCCTATTCTGCTTTCTAATTTCTTCTTCTAAATTCCTCTATTTCTTTATAATCTTCACTGTTTATTGACTCTCACTCTATTCACTGGTTGTTCTAGTTTTATTTTCGATGTTGGTATCCATCGGCGGTGATCTTTAATGTCTTATGAGGGTCCTCGATTACACCAAGAGTTGTGATTACTTTTGGTGTTAACTGTGGAGTTTTCTTGTGTGTGTTAGTTTATTTCTCAAAAAAAAAGGTGGAAAAAAAAGCTATGTATATCAAAGTGATCAATGCCAAAACATGGTGCACAGTTTGAAGATGCATTAATTGGTCAACAAGATCATTGTATGTGAGGTATCTAAACTGGTGTTGAAATATAGTCTTACTCAAGTTATTATGTAAAAATTGTCAATCCTAGATTTCCATAGGACTGATACACTGCATAGATAGACCCGCCATTTTGTACTAAAATTCAAATGATCAGATTTTTCCTCTTTTTTTTTTGTGTGTGTGGAGATTCTACTAATCTTGCAAAGCTTTATTAGGAATTTTTTCTATAACTTGTAGGGACTGTGATATATCTTGTCATTCTAACACCCCGTAATAATGGGACCAACACTGGGTAATGACCTTTTTTTATCTCTTGCTAAATATCAACACCTCCCGTTCCCCCCCCCCCCTCTAAAAAAATGACCCTTTGTGCAAATTGGCCTCAAATATGTATATATATTGATCTGATCTGGGTTTAATTACACTGCTTGCAACAATCATGGTTTCAAAACTTCAACAAATATATCCTTATGTTTATCATATCTCAAGGCATTTTTATGATATAGATGTTTTCTTTTTAATATTTTCCAAAGTATGGCATAGTTTTTCATGTTTCTCAAAAAATATCCCAACATGTTGTACAAATCTCTCTCTCTCTCTCTCTCTCTCTCTCTCTGCTGCCAAGGTTTCTTTTTCGTTTTTTTTCCCCAGTAAAAGTGAACGGTACTACACCTGCATAAATACACTCAGCTAAACTGATAGCTGATTTGAGTTTAATAGTATTACATTAACTTTTAAAATCTATATCCAATAGATAATGATTATAAAAAATAAAATAAGTTCTAATAATATCAATAGATGCATGTAGTGCTCTTGTTGAATGTTATTCATTAATGCTGTTGAGAAAGTATTGAGGGGACGGGGGTAGAATTATATTTCGATAGTGTTAAGTTGTTCTGTGTTGCATCCTGGGCTCCCTGCAGTTGGAGGCATGTGCACACATTCTTTGATGAGTTGAGAGACCTAAACACACGTATACCAAATGGGCGTCCCCTTCCACCATTGTTCAACTTCACGCCTCAAGCTGTCCACATGATTCCTCATCTGATTTTCTCATGAAATGTCACAGAGTTGGCTTGTGCAGCTCCTGAACTGCATCAACGTCTCATTCCCAAGCATGTGAAGAAGTATAATTATAAACTGGCATTACTTAATATGTATGGGCTGAAGATGCAAAATGGCCTGCATGAGCCTGAAAGCTTGCCATATTACTAAAACCGATATCACCAGTTTTTGTTCTTGGAGATTCAATATGGCGAAGTATGGCCAGAGAATGAGGACAGTTTGTAGGCAATGGCAGTGGATCCATTTCATATGGAGGCCTTATGAATGGATTTACAAGTAAAGTTATGAGGTGCACAAAATGCAATTTGTTCAGAAAGATGCATGTGATGTTATATCTATTACCTTACCATACATTATTTTTGTTACATATCCTGGATTGAACATTATTAGTATACCTGTCACATCTTAGCTGGCTATATTGTGGCTATTTAGCTTCAATACTGTTCTTCTTTTGTGGTATATAGTTTATCAGACTATAGACGTTGTGATGGAGGCTAAAAAATTGGGAACCTTTTGATGAATTTGAATATCAGTTAATATATGTGACCCCAAATAGTTGGGATAAGGCTGTTTGTTGTTGTTGTTGTAGTATATGTGACTTTATCTACATTTGGTGTTCCCATTATCTACATTTGGTGTTCCCAGAGTTATTTGCTTTTTGGGTTTGCATTTCGCTTGTTTTGCTTCTGACGTTCTCAGCCCCCCTCCCTCCCATGGTGCTCCATAAAACCCATTGGTTTTGAAAAGGTAGGTGGTCAAAAAAATACATGAGTTGTTTTGGAGGTGAAAGGGTAAAATAAAACATGTGTCAAACAATGGCAGCATTTCTATACATGTTTTGAATACCGAATGAATCATCTCCAACATACTCCAAGGGACTTGAATGTTTTGAATACCTCACTAACAATATAATCAAGAAATCTGTGTGCAACATGTGGTCTGACAAGGGCTATTTCAGTCAATACACAAATATTGATCAAGGGTTTTATGACAAAAACGCAATGTGCACGTACTTCTAAAGCTTGTGAACTATGTATGTCTTCCCTTGAAAAAACTTGTAGAAACTAAGATTTTGGCAGCTTGATGTAATGACGTCATCTCGATGGGAGCTGTTTACACTATATTATTTCATTGCCAGACATGTTGAGCTTTTCGTTTAAAAAGAGTAACCCAATTGGATGAGCATCGGACAAGTCACCCAGGTGATAGGACATGTTGAAAATGACAATCCAGGCCCTGCGAATAAACCTATAGCCATTCAGGCATTTGAGAGGCAAAAATGACGAAATCGGGTAAAAGGTCATGGGCACTTGTTGAACGTTCGTTTTGCAAAATTCGAACAACTCAGGAAACCGAGTGATTAGGTAGCTAAGCTAGAAACAGAGTCCATGAAGACACTGTCAACCGACATCTCAGCTCAAATATCAGCCACAAAACAGAAGATTTCCGCTTCGTCTTCTGCATAATGCGTATCTCCTCCCTCTTTCACAGTAAAGCTTCGGTGAATGATAATTTGTGGGTGATGAGTGATTGTTTATTTTGATATAAACCTCTATAAGCTTGCATTGTTTGACAAATTATGGGTTTTTGAATTTGGTCTGGAAATTTTGGACGCCTTCCTTGGCATCTGAACACTTTTTTGGACTTTTAATCCCCAATCACAATACATGTGAGTATATTATTCAGCATACACACTACAGATGATAATTTCTTGGATTGTTGGGAGCAACTCAAGTCTTTTGGTGGTTGGGTTGCAATGACATCAGGAAGGAGCATGTACACTTCGTTTAAAAGGAGTTGTCCAGAAATTGACACATTCGTCACAAGCCATCTACAATGAAACAGACATTAAATGTCAAGGGTAGTTTTAGCAATTGAAAACTTATCGCATTAAACACAATCAATGATGGCTTGATTTGAAACTTTCCCCAGGCTCTATCATGTCTGTCAAAGTAGGTCGACATTTTATTCAAACATCCATTTCTTCATACTGGGATTTTGAAACATGAAAAATCTTGATTTCACATACATTACCTAGACTCTAATAGTTAGTGTGTAACATGTGGTCTGGAAAAGGATGTTTGAATCAATATACATAGGTTAATTATGGGTATAATGGTAAATACACATTGTAAGTCCCCCCCTTATTACCAAACGTATACAACCAAATGAGATACGGTTTGCTTTTGAGAAAAACTTGCACAATTGCCTCCCTTGTGATGATCCCACACGTTAACATCATTTACCAAGAAACTTGCATGAAAAGATACCTATTATTAAAGATAGCATTAAAGAAGATAAAGCGATAAGAATGATTGTCTGTTTGGAGAGAGACCTCCACCATCTTGAATTGGTTGACACCTAATTTTTCAACTGACCGCTATTTTGTGTTTTTGAATTTGAAGTATTTTATTGACTACCAATTTTTTCAACTAAACACTTTTTTGGACCCTATCCACCAATACAACACATGCTTGTTTATCGCAACACATTTGCTTTATAGAAGAAACTCTGACTTAAGTACAAATATCGGGATTGTTTGGCCCGTGGTTTATTTTTGACCCCGATGTGTTTTATTGACTACCCTCCTTTTTACCAAAAAAAAAAAAAAACACTTTTGTTAGACCCTCGTATCCCCAAGACGACACGTGTTCTATTTAGGGGTGATAATGTTTGATACGACTAACAAACCCAACACAAACATTAGTGGGTTAGGGTTGACCCTAAATGTGTTTCCGGTCAAAACAGGTCAACCCATTGTGACACGATTAATAAATGGACGGTTTCGGGTTACGCAACATCGATTGATTACTTTACTTGGCACAAAATGGATTGATTACCTTACTTGGACACGACACGAACCCAACTCGCCAAGACTAATTACCACATAACCCGCCAACCCAACACGAAAAAGTCAAGTTAGGATTGACCCTAAACATGTTTCGGGGCAAAACAGGTTAGCCCACTTTGACACGATTAATAAATGGGATCAGGTTTGGGTTGAGCCAATTAGTGTCATACCCTTACCTCGACACGACATGAACCCAGCCCAACAAAAGAAACATCTTCATTTATAATATCCAAATTAACATTCCAAAATTCAATAAGCTAAAGACTACAAATGCAAATATACCTTTCAATTATCTAATGGACAATAATCAACTTCTTATATATATATATATATATGATCCAGATCTGGATATTCTAATTTTCACATTGAATCCAGATATACTATAAATGTTATGCAATATTTTACAACTTTTGGATTATAGACACATTGCATTGCAATATGATCTATCTAATAATTAGGGACATCCTTTATGGTGGACCAATATTTTTATTTCAAATGGCAGTCGTTATTATTCTATGCATAGTTTTTCGATTTAAACAGGGAAATGGGATTCCTTGTCCTTCCAAGTGGTTAGGAGTAAAATCATAATTTCCCTAGATGCATAACCCAGTATAGGGATAGAAGAATAGACTACAACATTGGAGCCTCAACAATTATATATTATTCAATGAAACAAAATGGAATCACTTCTTATAGATTCGTTGAGAATGATTCTGATCTAGTTCATGGCCTATTAGAAGTAGAAGGCGTTCTGATGGGATCCTCGCGAACAGAAAAAGATTACAATTGGTTTGATAATGATCGAGTGACATTACTTCTTCAGTCCAAACCAAGGAATCCCTTAGATATAATACAAAATGAATCTTGTTCTATCGTTGATTAGAGATTTCTATATGAAAAATACGAATAACTAGAGGTTATTGCAGAGACATAGAATGGTTATTTAAATGTCACAAAATGTTTACCCTTTGTTAATAATCAAT
>JAOXJP010233084.1:0-10370 GCA_025762735.1 Platanus orientalis | reverse complement strand
ATATTCACATAGTTAAATCATAATTCTTAGGTCAATTTGTAGGAATTTAGATTTTCATAGTTTAATTGATCTTCTATCATGCAATGTCTTCAATGATTTCAAAAAATTGAGATATTTATTAAATAATTCATTTATTATAGTTCATATGTAAAAACGAATGTTAATTTATATGTAAATTCAATGATAATAACTTCTTTACATTCAATTTCATTGTAGATCAATAGATTTCACATCTTTTCATAAGATTTCAATGGTATTCACATAAATCTTTCATAATTCAGTTCATAATAAGTGATTCATGGAGTTTTATATCAATTCAAATGTAGATCCATGTCAATTTCATATTCAAAGGAACATTCATGGATCTATTTATAAAATTGAAGATGAGTTCAAAAACTTGCATCGATTCACATAGATGTGGATTTCAACAATGAAATATCCATTAAATATAGTAGATCAATCAAATCTGAAAAGAAAATAAGAAAGGAAAATGTGCATAGTTAACATATACACTTACACAAGCTTCCTTCTTCTAGATTTACTCTCTCTCAGTAGATTTTTCCTTCAAAAGTTTTCCAAACTTTAAATCTCTGCAATATGTGAGAACATTCAACATGAGAATTATGTATTTTCATTGATTTATACAAATTGTAGCTTACTCCATTATGGTTGAGGAAGAACTTACCAAATTAGGAGTCATTTTTTCTAATTTTCCCAAAATTTCTTTTTTTCTCTTTTTTTTCTTCTTTTATTTGGTTTTAGATTCAAATGAGGTGTAATTTGGGTATACATTTCGTCATCTAAGTTTATTATATGTTTTTAGAGTCTTCCATACGTGTTAGACATGACTTGGGACGAAAATATGACCAAAAATCATCAAAATAAGAATTTTCAACATTTTTTCTTGCTTTGGACCAGTCTTGGGGTCATCCTGACCGGTCCGGCAGAGGATAGCATGGTTAGTTGTTGGCGGGACCAGTCATGACATCCTGATTGGTTCCAGAGCTTAGTTTTTCTCCGGTTTTGACTCCTGACAATAAATCGGTTATAACTTCATTTAGAAAACTCTAAATCGATCGTTGTTTGTTGTGTTGGAAAGTAAACTTTTGGATCTTTCCAATGATGTGTGTATCATAGGCTAATTCCTACGGGGTTGTACAAATTTACTCACGAAGTTACCCCAAATATGCCATTGAGATAGCTTCATGGTTTATCAAGTTCATGATTTAACTTGGACTCCTTATTTCTAAGTCATTCTATTGGGTTCTAAACATCACTAGACAATCTTTAAAAGTATATTAAAAGATAATTTTTTCTTTTACATGTTTATTTATATTTTTACCCTTCTAATGGGATATGTGGTATGACAAAGGTATTGGACTAGATGGCATCCTAATTAGGTTTGGAATTGCATGGGAGATGATGGCTTATTGTGGTTGACTAAATTGTTTAGCTAGATCATTACAACTACAAAAATGCAGAATGGAGAAAACGCATTGTGGTGCCTTTTGATGAGGACATGGGAGCAAGGTGGGACCCACACTTGGCCTTGGTGGGGTCCACGCATGGAGTGATTTATGGAAGATGCAATGGTTTAATAAGGGTCTTATAGGGGGTAACGTTTATTTTGTGTCTATGTAATAAGGCCAATAGTGTCAAGATGTTGGTTGTTTTTTTAGAGTAATCCCGTTTTTGATGTTTACCCTATTTTTTTAAAGGGCAAAACTTTCCATTTTAGCTTATGTTGGTGTAATTAGATAGGTTATTTAGTTACCTTTCTAACGAGACGAAGATTATGCAAATCGGATCTGATTTGAGAAAGTTATGACCAAATTACTAAGGCGGTATCAATAAAAACCACAATAGTGTTTTTTTAATAAAGTTTTAAGTTTTAGTTGTTTTAGTTTAGGAAAGTGAGGTTTTTAGTTTTATGTTTTAGAAAACTTGGCTAGTAAGTTTAGGATTTTTGTTAGTTTTTAATTTTAACAAGTTCTAATTGTTTAAGATTATAAGCCTATTTAAAGGCAACCCAAATACAAAATTTTCTTGCTTTCTAGCTCTTGACTAGTATATTATTCCTTTGTGAAGTCTAAAAACTAAGAGTGGTTTTTCCCAAAGGTGGATTCCTTGGGTTTATTCAAGCTTGGTAGAAGCCAATATCCTTTGTTTTGGATTTGGAAAAGCTTCAAATCAGGTCTTTTATCTTTTTTTTTTTAATTTTTTTTAATTTTCTTGTTTCCGCTGCATCACTTTGAATTTTATTGATAATCTTGGCCATCATTCTACATCATCTTTGGTATCATATATATTGTGTTGCATAACTTTTTGCATGAGCGCGAGAGATGTTCAAAGTTCCACAAATTTATTGTGGGATCAAGCGTATGATCCATATAATGAAACTTCAAGAGAGAGCAATTGTGCATAAACTAAAAAATATAACTAAAGTATCGAAACACCAAATTAGATTTATGCCAATGAGATTGACTACTGAAGATATTTTCTTACGTATGTGATTGATGGGAAGTTTGGAGAGAAGAAGGATCTTTACTTTGTTTTTATTGACCTAGAGAAAACATAAGACATGATACCTATAGAGATCAATTGATCGGTTTTTGAAAAGAAAAGGTCTCAAATAGGATATATTGACTTAGTTAAGGATATGTATGATGGAATGGGTTCTAGTGTTAGAACAATTGATGGAGAGATGAGCGCTTCAATTACAATAGATTTACACCAAGGGTCAACATTGGGCCTGTAAGATTTTTTTTGAGAGACAAAAAGACAAATATTTAAAACAAGGAGAAGAAAAAACAGGGAACCTTCATTAGGAAGGTGAACCAAACAAAACAAAGAAAAAAGACAAATAGCCTACAAACAACCCCAACCACTAGCTACAAAATAGAAAGTTAATGATTAAGGGTGTCAATTGGGCCGGGCTGGCCTGGAGCCCGACATGTCCAGCCTGAAAAATAGTCGCGCTGGGCCAAGGTAACTTTGGGCTGGGATGAGTTTGGGCCCAAATTTCAGGCCCGAAGTTTTATTCGGGTTAAGTTCGGCCAAACTCACTTTTAGCTTGAACTTAGCCCGGCCTGGCCCAACCCGAAATAGGTATAAAATATGGTTTGGCCCGGCTCGAAATTGGTATAACTTAGCCCAACAGATATAGGATAATTTTGGGCTCATTATAAGCCCAAATTTAACTAAGGGGGCATATTTTCAAAATATTAGAGATAATAAATAGCTATTATCAGCCCAAATTTTAATATGAACTTAATATCAATTTTTTTTCTAAAAAAGAGCTTTAAGTTTGGGCCGGTGAGTTTGGTAGGTAGCACTTACAAAATAATTTCGAAATGTTTGACGATGAGGCTTAAAGAAGTGTTTCCGGGATTGGTCTCGAGGGAGCAATGAGCTTTTCTTCAAGGACAAACTGTGGCTGATGGCGTATTATGTGCGAATGAGCTAATAGATGGCTGACTTTGAGAGTGTAAACCTGGGGTGTTATGTAAATTGGATATGGAGAAAGCTTATGACCACGTCAACTGGGACTTTCTAATGTATGTGTTGCGCGGATGTGGTTTTGGGGTGAAATGAAGGCAATGGATTTAGAGGTGTATTAGCCTAGCTTCCTTTTTGGTGTTGTTGAATGGCGTGCCGAAGGGGCACTTTGGTTGTAGTAGAGGCATCCGTCAAGGGGACCCTTTATCTCCACTATTATTCCTTCTGGTGGTGGGTGTGTTGGGGGGCATGTTAGAAAGGGTTATGATGGCGGGTTTGTTTGAAGGTTTCTCTCCAGGGAATGGCGGCTTGGTGGTAACTCACTTGTAGTTTACAGACGACACCATTATTTTTTGTGACAACTCTTACAGACAAATTAGAATGTTGAGATGTGTGTTGCGTTGCTTCGAAGTGGTGTCGGGCCTTCGTCTTAATATGGGGAAAAGTACTTTGTTTGCTACAGAGGAGGTACCAAACTTGGACTAGCTTGCAGCAGATCTCAAATGCAAGCAAGGAAGGATTCCTACTACCTATCTAGGACTGCCCCATGGGGCAACTTACAAACAAAAGGTAGTGTGGTTTCCATTGGTGGATAGGATGAAGAAGCAGTTGAACGGTTGGAAGTCTTGGTATTTATCTAAAGGGGGGAGACTTACTCTAATCAAGGCCCCTCTCTTGCGAGCATTCCAATCCATTTTTTGTCCATCCTGATTTTGTTTAAGTTGATTGGTATTGTATTGAAACAAATCCAAAGAGATTTTCTTTGGAGGAAAGGGGACTTTCTTTGGAGGAAAGGGGACGAGGAATGAGGCATGCATTTGGTTTCTTGGGAGAGGGTGTGCACTCCGAAGGAGAAAAGGGGTGTAGGGATTAGGCGGTTGGACTCTATGAATAAAGCACTCTTATGCAAATGGTTATGGAGATATGGGAGAGAGACAGAGAGTTTATAGAGGCAAGTAGTGGCAGCTAAATTTGGTATGGATGACAGGTGGAGTTTGAGGGGTACAAGGGGATCTTTTGGGCAAAGTCCATGGAGGGGGATTATGCAGTTGGGTTCCATTTTTAAAGAAGGCTTGGAGTATGAGTTGGGCAATGGGAGGAGAGTGAAGTTTTGGGAGGATGTTTGGTGTGGAGAAAGGACCCTAGATCAAGATTTTGTAGATTTGTTTGCGTTAGCTGCAGAGTCGGGATCACTAGTGGCTGAAAATTTTTCGGTGTGCGGTAGGGAGATTGTGTAGAAATTTGTATGACTGGGAAGTTCACAGGGTGTTTGGTCTCTTAGCCCAGTTATAGGCAATTAGGGTGGATCTGAATCGGGAGGACAGACAGGTTTGGAAAGTGGCATCAAGGGGAGAGTTCTTGGTCAAGTCCTGTTACGGGCATGTTTCCTTGGTAATCCATTAGGACGGCCCCTGGAAGGACATCTGGGTTAAAGGGGTTCCCCCAAAGATTAAATTCTTCATATGGACTGTAGTGCTAGAGAAGATTTCTACTATGGACAATTAATGGCGGAAAGGCTTCTCATTGCCTAGCATATGTCTTTTTTGCTATCACGATGCGGAATCGGTCAACCACCTCCTTATACATTGCCCATTTGCTTGAGAAATTTGGTGTGAATTGTTGAGGGACTTTGGAGTCACATATGTAGCTCCAATGTATATAAAGGACCTTCTTTTTGGACGGAGAAATGAGGCGTTGAATGTATTTGGAAAAAGGGTTTGGAGACTGGCTCCTGCTGCGGTGTGTTGGGCAATTTGGTTGGAGAGAAACAACCGGGTTTTCAAGGGCCATTCTGAGTCAGCGTGGAGGGTTTATAGGAGATCCAAGGAGTACATCCTGTTTTGGGCTATACTGTGGAAGGGGTTTGACGGAATCCCAAATGGGGATCTCTATAGACATTGGGAAAGTGGAATTGGGTTTGCCGAGCTTTGAAAGGCTGTTCTTCTATGTTGTTTTTTGAGGGTTCTCCCCTCCCCTCTTCTCTTTCTTTGTTCTTTTGGGACTCCTCGTCCCATTTTTTTGTTGTTTCCTTCATTTTTTAATAAAAATCTTTTTTCTCATTAAAAAAAAAAAAAAGTTCGGGCCGGCCCGAACTCAACCTAAAGCCCATAATTTTAGAACGGGTTGAGTTTAGGTTGACTACCTTGGGCCAAGTTCGGGCTCGGGCCCGTATAACTAAGTTTGGGCAGACCTCAGCCCGACCCAGCCTGGCCCGATTGACAACCCTATAATGATGTAACACAATTGAGTCCAAAGCTGACGTAGAATGATAGCCAAGAATCTCAATAAAACCCAAGATATGTAGTAGAAACAAGAAGGTTAAAGAACCAAGAATTGAAGCACACTTTAAGGAATCAAGATTTAATGAAAATAGAAGAAGAAACTTGATTAGAGGGGTTGAAAAGAATTGAAACAAGAAAATAGGAGAAATAAACCTGAAAGGGAAATTTTATAATTTTTTGGTAGAAACCTAAAATTACTAAAATACCCATGGTCGTACATCAGAAAATTCTGAAATTTGATGAGGTGATTTTGAAGTTTATGAGGAATATGCATACCAGATTTCAGGTTATTCCGAGATTTCTAACTATATGAAATTAATATAAAAAATAAGGCTGCGCACACTTAATTCAAGAAACTAGAAAAATGGAGAACAATAAAGAACAAGAGAGACAAAGAAAAAAGAAGAAAAGAAGAACAAAGAAGAAACAACAGAAGAAGAAAAAGAACAAGAAAGAATGAGAAGAGAAGATAAATACCTTAGAGTAATCCCTACCCCATGATCCAAGTAATCCGTACAAGGATTTCAAGTCAAGCATAAGACTTGAAGAAGAAGGAGAAGCACCACTTGTGGGAGCAAAACCAACCAAAATCTATAATTAATTTCCATCATATCAATACAAAAACGTGCAGGCTTGCTCACAAACTCAAGGAAATAGCCATAAACCAAACTAGAAACTCTTAATACTTGCCAACTTAAGATTTTTCTAAACTCAAAACTACTAAAAAATTGACTTTCAAAGAACAAAAATTGTCAAAATCAAGCCTTTCTAGAGGAGAGCCATTGGCAATAATGCCTTATTACAAAAATACCCAAAAACAAAAGTTATATTGCCAGCATGGTCTTAAACTCTAGTAACTCAAAACATTGAGTAAAATAGTAAAATAACTCTAAAAGACTCCATATGTCCCCATATGTTCCTCCATGTGCCTTCTTGTGTGGACTCACCTTGCTTCCAATGTCTGTGTTAGTTAACCCATCCCAATAAGCAATTCAGTTACACTCAGGAAAGCTTGGCACAATGGAGACCCACTCCCGAAAAATCCCATGAACTAGACTATAGAGACGATTACAGAAAGTTGCCTTGTCCTCAAAATTCTGTTGGTTTCTTTCCTTATTAACCACCCAATATATAGCCCTAGGGAGGGAGTGCTAGATATTTTTCGGAATATCCCTTGGCTCATTACGCCACCAACCAAAGAGAAGCTCTCTGAACAAGTTTGGGAAAACCTAAGGAATTTTGAGAAAAGGAGGAAACCCAAATCTTTTTGACCCAGGGACATTGAATTTGAAGGCGATCAATTGACTCCTTATCCCTTAAGCATAACACACATCTGTTGGTCAAATTCCAACATCTACTCTTCAAATGATTTAGAGTAAGAATTTTATCCAACATAGTTGTCCATATAAAAAATTAACCTTGGAGGGAACCCTGCGAGTCCAAATGCCTAAAAAAGGATAGTTAACAATCGAAACATGATTCAGTCCCATATAACAAGACTTAGTAGAGAACCGACCTTTCTCATTCAACTCCCAAACTGTCTATCTCTCACCCTTGAGGAGAGCCAAATGCAGCTAATCGCCCTAACAAATTCACCCACTCTTTATATTCCCAATCATTAAGATTTCTATGCAATCTAGGGCACCAACAACCATTCTCAAAGTTCTCTACCACCAAACTGTTAGGATCAACAGCTAGCCCAAAATTATAAGGAAAGAGTTACCGCACCAATGATCCTCCTAGAACTGAATGTCTCACATTGGAACTTTCAACATGATGAACTTGCAAAAGCTCTTATTATTGGTGATAATAGATTTCTAAATACCTAAACCATGCGTGCCATTATACTCCTTAGGATCCCACACCAAATTGCAGCCATACTTAGCTACCATGACCTTTCTCCACAAGCAATCACTCTCCTCCCCAAACCTCCAAAGCCACTTACCATGTAAGGCCTGATTATGTAACTTAATAAGATGATACCTTTTGTGCACCTCCGAATCATTCCATAAAAGGTTTATGAAGGAAGCCTCCATTCTATTAGCAATAGACACCGGGATCATAAAAAGATATAGGTAGTAATTTGGAACACTTGCAAGCACACTCTTAATTAGAATCAATCTGCCCCCTTTGGACAAGAGCGGGGCCTTCCACGACTCCAATTTTTTTTTGAAATACGATCTATAACAGGATTCTAAATCATCGTAGCCTCATACCGCACACCCAAAGGAAGGCCAAGATCCCACCATACATCCCAAAATGGCAGCTAGCTCGTTAATCACTCCCACTTCCCAACTTAGAAAATGTCACTTTTGGCTATGTTAATTTTAAGACTCAAGACCACCTCAAAATAACTGAGAACGCATCTCAAGTAACTTACTTGCCTAAGATCCACATCACAAAAGATTATGGTATCATTTGCGTATTGCAAGTTTGAAATCGAGACCTCCCCAATTTCCACCACAAAATCTGATAAGAACCCATTCTTAGCCTTCCTAGTTATTCTGCTCAATGCCTCTGTCAGCATAATAAAAAAGGTAGGGGGAAAGGGGACCACCCTTTTGAAGACCTCTAGAGCTCTTGAAAAAGCCTTCTGAAACCTCATTAATCAACACCAAAAGGCAGCTGAACTAATGCATGTATAAATCCAAATTCTTCATTTTCTCCTGAAACCCATCCATCCTATGTAACATATAATCCAAGAACATCCAATTCACGTGATCATACGTTTTCCCCATATCCAACTTAACAAGACTACCATTCTTGGTGCTTTACCATGCTCATCCACACTTTCATTAGTAGCATTAAGGATCCCATCTAAGATTTGTCTATCAATCATGAAGGTACCTTGAAGCTTGGAAATATTATCTTTCATAACAAATTTGAGCCTCGAAGTAAGCACCTTAGAGACAATCTTATATACACTACTTAAAAGACCAATGGGATAGTAATCTTTAACCTCCAAGGCATCATTCTTTTTAGGAATTAAGACAATAAAAATATTGTTAAGATGCCGACTGAATCCGTATTACTATGAAACTTCTCAAACACTTTCATCAGGTTATCTTTGATAATATCCTAGCACCTTTGAAAAAAAGAGATTGTGGAACCATCCGGGCCAGGGGCCTTATCGCCTTTCATCTCCTTCAAAACTTTCCAAACTTCATCCTAAAAAAAAAGGCCTCTCTAAAGATATAGTCATGGGACACAATCAAGTTAAACTCAAGCCCATTGAGGAAAGGCCTAAAAGCACAATCTTTCTTAAACAGTCGAGAGTAGTAATCAACCACAACCTTTTTGATGGATCTCAGATCATGGGTCTAGGTGCCATTGACTTGGAGGCCATGAATCATATTTTAACACACCTAGCAGATGCCATTTTATGAAAAAACTTAGTATTCCTGTTTCTTTCCTTTAACTACCAAATCCTAGATCTTTCCTTCCAGAAAATCTCCTCTTTTAAAGCTTCCACCTAGAAATCCCACTTTAAATTGTCCCTAAGATTCCTCTCAATCACAGTTAGATCACAAACTTCCTCAAAACCATCAATAGCCTTGATCGAAGCTATGCACTCTTCTTTAAAAGCTTTGAAGGAACCAAACGAAGCTCTACTCCAAGATTTTAAATGAACTTTTAATGATTTCAATTTGAGAGCAAACACCTTGCTTGGGGAGCCCCATAGAATCGCACTTCCCCCACTCATCTTTGTCCACATCCAAAAAATCCTCACCCTAAAACCACATCTTTTCAAATTTAAAGGGGATGGGGCCTCCAACAAAACAGATAGGTTCTAGTAAAACAAGAATATGATCCGAGGTTGATCTAGCAATGATGCCGGATGCATGCAAGTGCAAAGAGTGAAGAGATCATTACAAATTACCCATGATAATAATCAGCATAATCGAAATTCCTACTCATCAACCGTATTACTTAAGTCTCCTAAAAGTGATTTAATGATGGTTCCGCTACCATGTAACAACAGTCCAAGACAATATAAAATAACCCAATTCAAATCAGACACAAGCAAGTGCTGCCTTCATTAGATCTAGGGAATAATTCAGCAAACATGTCAAGGCCTATATGTCCAATAACTAAATATCAATAGGGGTTGTAAATGGGCATAAAAATTATGGCTCAGGCTGCAATTTAACTGGGACTGAACAGAAAATCTACTGCAATAATAGTTCCATTAACAAATAAAAGGGATGACATGAAGTATATAGTGTTCTGCCCACTAGGACAGCAGGTGGGGTATTTCTTGGGTGGCTGAATGCTGTCAAACAGATGTGGAAGGCCAAGATTTTCATGCAGAAAATTTTCTGCAGGTTTTGATATATCCCAAAGTGTAAAAAGTAAAGGCTTCAAGGTGAAATTTCAGTTAAAAACATAAAAGACCTCATCCATGTCCCACTTCTAACAACATAAAAAGAGAAGGAATATAGACTAAAATAGATAAACAAATAGCTGAAGCAGCAAGAGAACAATGCACAAGCTCTCCCTTGGCCTCTCACCTAGATTGATTCGATCTAGGAAGAGATCCTAGACTCCACTCTTTGGATTTTGGGTGCAGCCGTCAGCCACCTTTTTCTT
>JAOXJP010233083.1:0-10370 GCA_025762735.1 Platanus orientalis | reverse complement strand
AATCAAAAAGCGAAAGTGGTTTTTAAGAAACCGAAAGGACTACTAGAAAATACCAAGTTTCCCTTTTGCATAAACATTAACTGGCATCCAGCAGTCTATCCCAAATAAGAAAACAGGAAATTTATGGCGTCTTCGAAATCCAGCATTGGATGCGATCATCAAACTGAGTTCTAATTTCTTATGTAGAAACTGCAAAGTCTGAGTCAAACTTTTTTTTTTTTTTGGGTATTATTAATTCCATATTGAAATTTAAACTTGTACTATGAAATTATTCGGAAGCTTTAATAATCCGTTTGATAGTTTCAGGACAAATCTCCTTATTGGATAAGAGGACGGACTCACATGGGCTCCTGCAGGCAAGCAAGTTCGATCTCTTTTCCTCTTCCCTGTTTTTTATCTCAAGTATTTCTAATTGATAAGCTTACGTAATCCAACTGACGCAAGTGATGAAACGTAAGCCACTACGGCAAATGTTCCGTCGTGTGGAGCACGGGCAAATATTATAATTAAAGTTGCATTTGTTCAAGTCACGGTTTTTAAAATTTTTTATTAAAAAAAATGACGTGTCAGGTTATGTGTCTGGGACACGGGGAGACTGACAATTTGGGAACAGAACATTTGCCCCCTTGTCTAAACATACAACCAAATGTAACTAAAGAACGTTTTGAAGGGGCTGTACATTTCACTTCACTTCACCTTATTTCAATTCACTACTTCATTTTCCCCAACTTTCTCCATGAGAAGGGAGCCTAGGGTTTGACGAGGTATGCATACAAAGTTTCTTGACTTTGTTAGTACTTTGGTGTATATATTTTGTTTTGAAAATTAATTGATAAGTTATACTTTCTTGATTTGCTTGATGCTGGAAATTGCCAAACCCAGTCCATTTATAAGATCATAAAATTACCAGTAAAATATACGGGCTGAGTGGGTTGATCTCAACTCATGATTGTGGCTGGAGAGAGAGATACAAAGACATAGAGAAAGAGAGATTGTATGGGTTAACATGGACCTTTGTAGGTGTGTCATTGATTGACATGCGATGTATTTAGATATGACCTTAAACAGAGCTGAATGGTGGAGCAGGATTGGTCAACCAACCCCAAATAGTTGGGATAAGGTTGTTTGTTATTGTTGTTATGTTTCTTTTTGACCACCTATACTTTTTCAATAGAACACTTTTTTAAACTTTTTATCACAATACAACACGTGTGTTGTGTTAAGCTCATAATTCACCAGACTTTTTCATCACATAACATTTGTTGGCAAACTAGAAAAGTCATTCCAACATTTCATAAGGATAAATCTTCATTGACCCTTATTCTGAAATTCCTAGATTATTAAAAAGTCAACCCTTGACTGAGTCATCTCAAAGTCATCAGGTAGTTTCAAGGAAAAAACATGAGTAGGAAAATGATTATCTGCCTTGACATAAACCTATGTAGGCGTGTCATTGGTTAACATACGATGTGTTTTTGAATTTGATCTCCTTTTTTAAACACTTTTTTGAACCCCAAACACAATAGCTGTCAGTTTATAATTCACCATAAGCATTATAAGCACTTTGTCATCACTTCCAAAGTTATTACTATTATTATTATTATTATTATTTGGTAGGGTGGATAAGCATCCCCGTAAGGACATCACCATAAGCCAGCCTAATTAAGCAAAATCCCTCCTCTCTCATCTCTTCATGAAAAAAGCTCTTTAAATCTCACATCTAACAAGTTTCATGTGGAACCAATTGACATGAAAACAAGAACACGCCTAATAAGGATTGAATCATCTCCAGTATGATTTTATCAATCGAGGATTGATGTTTATGTAAATAAGCATTCGTCAAAGAGGGTGTTAAAGTAAATACATGTAAATATATACCTCTATGTTTATCAAAGTAACCTCTCCAAGCATCGCGTCACGTGCTGAACAGACGCTGGCGTAATGGCTTTACTTGTTTTACAAGCAGAACCGATCCACTAAAGAGCGTTGTGATTCCATGAAAGCGCGTAACAAAAGTAGACTGGTTTTGACCAATCAAAAACAAAAAACAAAGACTGGTCATTGTCAAATGACTCACATCTCTCTCTTAGTAGGCAACTAGGCATAGATTGCAATAAAAACATGCATAAAACTTAATGACTTGCATTTTTCTTTTTCATTTTTTTAGGGGGGAGGGGGGTACGGTCTAGATGGACTTATATTTTTTTCATCCTTTTAAAGTTTCTTTGCCCTCCATTGTTGGGTTGATGTCTTGAATTCAACTGAGATGTAACCCGGATGACACGGTCCAAAAAAAACACCCCAATATGACTCATTTAAGGGCAAAGGTAAGAAATCGTTGGTCCAATTTGGGGTCCGGATCTGACCCACAGAGAATAGGATTGGGGGGTATGTATTTAGAGTTTTTCGATTTCTGTGCCACTACATTGTCCATGTAATCTTGTTTTTCAATCATAGTGAAATCTCTCTCACCGTTTTCATCCGTGGATGTAGGCTTCAAGCTGAATCAGAAAATCTCGCTTCTTTGTGTAATTGCTATGTGCATTATTTTTTCTCTTCTATTTTGTAGCATACGATATCCCAAATCTAGGTTTTCTGCACAACATCTAGATCCTCTCTTGATCCTTAAACTTCTGTAAAGGTTTTGTCTATTCCAATGGTCAACACGAGGTGAAAAATTAACGAAAGTGAAAGGGTGAAAGTTATTATTTTTTTTAGCAGATGTTGACTACCAAAATAGGAAGAACGTTAGTAGAAGTTTAACAATCATGAGAGGACCTGAACCGGTTTCTTTGACACACCACAACATGGCCTTTTGATACTAGTGACTTTATTGCTTGTAAGAGTTGAACTTATCCATTAAGGATGCTTCTACGATACACTACTCCCAAGAGCTTGGTCCGCCAGTGATTTTATAATTTTGTTGTCCCTCTATCGCAAACACTGTTGGATCCTGTAGCGATCTTGAATGTCACATCACCTGCAAAAGTTGTCGAGTTCAATAAACTCAAGAACATATAATAAAGTGGATTTTAGGGTCTTTAAGTTGTAGTTATGTCATTGGTCTTCTCATCCTCAGGCTACCTACATTCCCCCTTTTTAGGGGAATCAAATCAGATATAGTTCTACTAGACAGATCCGAGGCATGGAGATGTGGTTATCACATTTCTTAAGGATAGTCGAGGCCTCCCACTTAATGTGCAAGAGATCGTGAGCTAAGCTAATCCTGGGATATAATCAAGCTTGGACAATGTCCTGTCTCTCAACGAGGTGCATTCCTTAGAGAGACCATGACATCTCCAACACAACTTATTGTTCTTACTAGTTGGATACAACTTATTGCACTTAGTGGTTGGATACACCCAAAAAGAAATGATAAAACTTTTCTAAATTTTATGAAAATTTCAGCGAAGTTTCATCTTAGGAAGGTGAACATATGTCAAAACCATGTCACTAAGACAAGAATCTCCAACACAATGTCGTTCCAAAGAAACCACTGTGGCATGGAGGGTTTGAAGCCCATGGACTCAAGCTTTTACCTCTTATGAGGGAGCAAATCTAAGTGCTAAACAGACCTTTGGTCCAAGGACAAAAAGAGAAAGAATGAGGAGAGAAACTCATTCGCGGGCTGGCAACCCCATGGCCATTAGCCTTCTCCTTCTCCTCCTCCTTTCTTCCTCTCTAGGGCTCCCCTTTCTTAGGCCATCAGGAATGAGCTCAGCTTGGGGCAAATGTGGACAATCGCGCATGGTTTATTCGTGAGCTTGTCTAGGTTCATCACGCATTAGTCATTTGTGCACAGTTTAGGTTCATTCATACACTTGTCATTCACGCACTGGTCCAGGTCAATCTCACATGATCATTCAGCACTAGCCAGGTTCAATCGTGCATGGTCATTCATGCACCCTGGTCCATTTTATTCGCGTATGTTCATTCACACACCTTGGTCCAAGTCAAAAAAAAAATTTCACAGCTAACCCAGTTCAACGAGAACTGTTTGAAATTTTTTTCACCCTAATGCTACTCACAACGATGTGCATGTATGAAGTGTGCCTCAAGCACCCTTGCCCTTGCCCTTGCCTTTGTGTGTGTGCACAAGGTGCCATGCACCTTGCTATACCGTAGCAAGCCAAGAGAGTGTGGGCTCTCACAAAATACACAATGTGAGGAAATGTCATTTCTTATATAGTGCAAAAAGTTTTCCCAAATTTTCGATATGGGACTATTCACCAAAAACAAAATTTTAAAACAATTTTAAAAACACTAAAATTTGAAAATGATGAGATAGGAAGGTCATTAATGACTATTAATAGCCTTTTGTTTTCAACAAACACTTGTCCATTTAGATGCTTATTTGGTGTGCTGCTTGGGGATTAATGTGTAACACCCTGAAATCTATGACCGTATGTAGGTGTGAATTCAAGTTGCTACTATCCGAATCCATATCCTAATCACTATAAATTTTGTTCAATTTACCTTTCAGACCATAAACATATTCTAATGTAGCGAAATAATAAATAAAATGTTAACTGACATTTAATCTTCATAGTACAACATAAATATAACTATACACATTCTAAACTATGCAACGGAATATAAAAAGATAAACTCCAAACATCCATATCAAATAAATGACTAATCTCCAGTCTAAGCATAACCATGGATATCTAGACAATGCCATCAAATGGCCCTCAAATTGGCCTACAACAATCCATATTCTCAGACAAAAACTACTAATCATTAAGTAAGATCATGTATGAATAATCTCTGTCTCATACATAGTAATGTACTAGAAGTAAATGATCAAAAAGTGTATAAATGAAATAACTCTCTATCCCAACAAACCACCTCTATAAATAACTCTACATAAAATCACGTACTATGAAGCAACAACTGAGATGGTGGTAAAAACATGGGTAAGTTATAAAGCCTATGAGAAAACATACATAATATCCCATGGAGTAAATCGAATATGTACGAGTATAACTTAATACTAAATCAGAATATACATAACATATAAGAATCGAACTAGCCACAAAAGTGATCAGATTCTAGTAAATGTGACAAAAGTAATAAAGCGAAATCAACATAAGCCCAAAACTGAAATAGATAACATGTAACTTATAAGGAAAGTGCAACATGTAACATAAGTGTTCACTATGAAGTACTCATGTAAATAAACCTTAGCACCTCTCAAATATGCTACCTTAGCTAATAGATATCAAAACTATATACGTACTCATGGAAGTCAAATGTAGCTCTCAAACCAATATAATCTAAGAAGGATCTCTAACAAAACACACCTCGGATTAAAACTAACTCAACTCATGTTGGATCTCCGAATTAATAGTTGTCAAAATTCCTCATAACAAATCTAACGGAATAACCCACATAAGGACTTCGACAAATCTAAAATTGTACAACCATGTAAGGTTTCTAACAAAACTGAAATCTCATATGACCCATGTACGATCCCTGACAAAACTAAAATATTGAAGCAAACCGATGGGCATCTAGTGTCGTCTTCTCCTATTGATGTGACCCGGTGATTTGGTACCTGAACTGGGTCGTAAGACCATAATCACCTATTAATGTGACCCAGTGGTAGGGTACCTAAAATGGGTCATAAAACCATGATCATCCAGTAATGTGACCCTGCCCAACGGTAGGGTAGCTGAAATGCGTCGAAAAACCATCATTGCCTATTAATGCGACTCGACGGTAGGGTACCTACAATGGTTTATAAGACCTTTTTCGCCTATTGATGTGACCTAGTGATTGGGTACCTGAAATGAGTCATAAGACCATCTTCACCTATTAATGTAACCCAGTGATTGGGTACCTGAAATGCGTCGTAAAAGCATTATCGCCTATTAATGTGACCCAATGGTAGGATACCTAAAATGGGTCATAAGACCATCATCACCTATTAATGTGACCCGATGGTAGGGTACCTGAAATGCGTTGTAAGACCATTATCACCTATTAATGTGACCTGGCGGTAGGGTACCTGAAATGCGTTGTAAGACCTTCTTCACGTATTGATGTGACCCAGTTATTAGGTACTTGAAATGGGTTATAAGACCTTCTTCACATATTGATGTGACCCGGTGATTAGGTACTTGAAATAGGTCATAAGACCGTCTTCACCTATTGATGTGACCCGGTGATTAGGTACCTGAAATGTGTCATAAAATCATCATCGCCTATTAATGTGACCTAGTGGTAAGATATCTGAAATGGGTCATAAAAACTTCTTCACCTATTGATGTAACCCGGTGATTAGGTATTTAAAATGGATCATAAGACCGTCTTCACCTATTGATGTGACCCAGTGATTGGGTACCTAAAATGTGTCATAAAACCATCATCACCTATTAATGTGACCCTATGGTAGGATAACTGAAATGGGTCATAAGACATTTTTCACCTATTAATGTCACCCGATGACTGGGTCTAAAGCCAAAACCTCGGAAGCGAATGGTACTCTAAATCCATGCATACATAAAATAATATGTAACTACATAAGGCTAAAATGTAAGAGGTGTCCATGTAGTAGAATTTCATAAGTAAAACTACATAGAGCTCACACCTAAAACCAAACAGGAAGTAATGGCTCATACTCACACCAAAACCAAATCCTCATAAATTCCTCTCATAACTTTCCAAGACTAACAATAGTATAACAATCCCAAGCAAGTCATATGGATGAAATGATACTAATATGAAGCTCATCAAATCAAATGCAAGTGGATATAATCAAGTAAAAGCTATACATTAGCAATGATGATGTGAATAAGAATCTCAATTAGGAGGAAATCAAGACAACATTAACCATATGAGGTAGAAATCATTATTCCCTTTTTAATTTCATAAGAATCTAGCCTTCTCACATTCAATCATAAAGAGAAACTTATAATTTTTAATGAATTCGTGAGGACAATTAAAGAGAATGAGTAAATCTTAGCTAACACATGCATTCTCCAAATGGAATAAATCTAGTAATACACTTATAAGATCCAAAAATTCATGAAATCAAGGGTTCTACCAAGGCATAATAAGAAAAATTATTCCATGGAATGTGTAAAATCACCAAACTCACAAAATCCCTAGCAAGAGACAATGAAAATATGTAATCTCTCTCAAAATGGTAACCAAGAATGGAGAAAAGTGTAAAAAAATCAAGGGAGTAGAGAATTAAACATGAAAACTTACTAATCTTTCGTGGATTTAGTGTTGGGATAAAAGAAACACACCAAACCTCAAAAACAAAGCATTCCAATGAAAGCAAAAATGAATATCTCAACTAAAGTGAAGATTATAAATGAATAAAAGAAAAAGAAGCCAAAGGAGTAGCACATCATGTATAAAATCTCACTTAAAATCTCATAAATCTAATAATCAAAGGATGGAATCTTGCAAAACTTCAAAGACTTAATAATCAAGTGATGTAGAAACCAAAATACTAATCAAAACAAGGAATAACAATGAAGAAATCAATAGCAGAACAAAAGAGTAGCACACTATGTATGAACACTCACAAAAATCTTATAGATCTAAGGATCAAGTGGCGTGGATTCACCAAAATTTTATAGATTAACAATCAAAAGATGAAGAAACTAAAATATCAACCAAATAGATGAATAGCCATGAAGAAATAAGGGGAGTAGTACATCATATATGAATACTCACATAATCTCATGGATTTGCAAATCAAGTGACGAAATCTTGCAAAACTTAAAAGATTTCACCATCAAGTGATATAGAAATTAAAATACTAATCAAAACAAAAGATAATCATGAAGACATTTGTAGAAGAATAAAGGAATAGAACACCAAGTATATAAACTCACTAAAATCTCATAGATCTTCAAATCAAATGATGTGAATCTACCAAAACTTCATAAATTAACAATCAAATGGTGAAGAAACTCAAATTCCATCATATTGAAGGATAGTCATGAAGAAAATGGTAGGAAATCAAAATAAGTAGTACATCATGTATGAAGACTCACTAAATCATAGTTTCTTCCTTGCCTAAATTCCAAATCCTTCCAAAACCTCTTTCCCCTTTCCTCTAACTTTCAATTGGGGAAGAACTCCCACACTTTGCTTAAGAACTTTCTCTAATTTCTATAACCCTTTTCTTCTTTGATCTAATAAGAAAAAATGACATAATTGAGGTGTTAGTAGGGCTATAAGTTGTCCATGACGAGATCTCATATGTTTGGCCCCGAGTTGTACACCTTGGGTGCTTGGCTTGCACAACCTGAAACTGGTTAGATTTTTTCTACTAAAATACATTGCGGGAAAATGACTATAACTTTCTCTAGAAAAATCCAAATTGGGTGTCGTTTATTCAGTTGGAAAGAAAACTTGAAAAACTTTCCAACAAGGTATGTCTCAGCCTTTAGTTCACTCAGGATTAGTGTCAGTTGGCCCAGGAAGTTATCTCAATTATGAAATCAGGATAACTTTTGAACTTGAGTAGTTTCTAATCCAACTTGGGTTCTATACTTCTAAATTGGCCCAAGGGGTTCCTAAACCACTCTAAGGTCTTTATAAATATGTCAAAGGACAATTTTACCATTTAAGTGAAACACGGGTTGTTACTAATTGGATGCTTTAAAAGAATTATTTGTAAAAATTCACAACATTGGGATGGAGTCTATGGCTTTGATATAAGTATTTCTCATACATCAACACTCCTATTCCTTAGAAACACTCATGCTACAAAATGGTTATCACAATAACATTTCTTCAATAACAACTTAAGTATTTGAATAGGGTTAACATAATTTTAAAATTAGAGGTATTTTATTCTCACTTGATATTTCTTTTGAGTCTTCTATATGACTCTAATATTAACCAATGAGTTCATTATTTTATTATTTATGTAAATTTTTATTTTCCTTGTTATAACTTTAGTTCTAGTTGTATTAGTTTGCACTTGTCCTCACTTCATAGAACATGTTGGCATCTTTAACAAAAATACCAATTTTTGTTGCCAACATTTGTAAAAATTATCCTAAAAAGTTCTACCTTGATCTTATTTATCTCAACAAATTTACAATAAGTTTTTAACTTCCTACTCTCAATTTAAGACATGTACTACAAAATTTTTGAATTATCGTATCATATTTCAGCACTTTATTACTGTCTTGGATGTTCAATAAAGTTTACTTACATTCTCCAACAAGCTGTCTAGAACTCAGGTTTAGAGCTCTACATAATTCAAGATTACGTACATCAACACTTGTGTAGTCCATCCAAATTGTTTTTTTACACAACTCAAAAGTTTGAAATTTGGTTTTTGGATTGATTAGAATCAACCTTGATATTTTGAGGTTGATTATGTACTTAACGGGTGATTAAACCAACTTCAAGTTTAGCAGGTGAATTAATTAAGCACCAGTCTAGTGGGTGAAAAAATTGTTGTTAAATAATCAAAAGAACTATCTATGTAACAAGAATTTAATGTTATAATAATGACATAAATTAAACAATCAAATTGATATAAATAGACTACGTCAAGTATTTGTAAAGAATTAATCAAAACTACTCAATATACTATTCCAGGGAATTAATCAAGACTATTATAGAAAATAATGTTAAACTAAACCAAACTATTAATAAAATCAAAATGGAAAGGACTTATCGGTTTGTGTTGAGATGTGCCAAGAGGCATGGTCTTTAATGGTATCCTCCTCCCTTTATTCTAATGTGGAAGGGATTTGCTGACGACTGTCTTAGGATTCAACAACACCGATCTTGTTGGACCCGCACTGTATAAGAAGACCCACAGTGAATGGCAACAAATGTTGTTCAAATACAGCTAACACAATTTGAAAACTCAAGAAACTTTGAGCAGAGTTTCTGTTATGTTTTCACAAAATATAGTAGAGAAAGTGATAAAGAATAATATAGAAGAGAGATTGTTAAAGTGCCTTAAACATGAAAACCACCTTTCTATTTATAGACTTCAAAGAGACACAAAGGATGTGTCTATAGAGTTATTAGACTCCATTGGCAAGGGAAAAGTCTTATTAATATCTATAAACATCTTTGGCGTCTTTTCACGATTCCTTATAAACGGACAAATATTTTTGTAACATTTATTTATTTTTGGGCTAGCGTTTTGTTCTACCGAATTTTTTTTCAACAAGTCAAACTCTTTCGAGCAGTTGAAAATATTTTCAAGCTTTCGAAAATTAAAAAAAAATTGAATGCCATTTTTTAATTCTTAGATTTTCTTCCGCTCAAAATTATTTTAGCCGTCAAACTTCGAGCGATTGAAATAATTTTGATCCGTCAAAATTTGTACGATTCAATATTTTAAATCTTAAATACGAAACCCCCCCCCCCAAAGA
>JAOXJP010233082.1:0-10370 GCA_025762735.1 Platanus orientalis | reverse complement strand
TATATATATATATATATATATACATATAATTCAATATATATGTATGTATACATATACATATATGTATGTATACATATATATATACATATATGTATGTATACATATACATATATGTATGTATACATATACATATATGTATGTATACATATACATATATGTATGTATACATATATATATATATATATATATATATGTAATTCAATATATCTTAGAAAGTAAACTGAAGCTGTTTCAATTAACACCAAATATTTGCACACAACACTCTTTTGGGTATTTTTGAAACTTGGGGTGAAGAGTTAGAAGATTATGTCCTTCCATTTTGGTGCCTAGACAATTTTTTTTCTTGATAATTAACAAAAACTTTATTGAAAAAAAGAAACATAATGTTACAACAGAACTAGAGCCAACAATTTAAAATGGAATACGTGACCCGAAATACAGTGTTTGTTGGCCTACTCCCCAATTAGCAAGGCTGTCCGCAAGAGAGTTTTGCTCCTGTGGAATATGTGAAAATGAGCAGCCAATATCCAAGGATAACAAAGATTCGTACACCAAACTCCATAGTTTCCAGGGCTTGTATTCGTTCCCTTGACCTCAACCGATTACTATGGCCAATAACCCCGAATGCCTCCATTCTTTTTAGTTCTCTCATCCCCATGAGCATACCCATTATTTCAACTCTTGTGGAGTTACATTGCCCTAACAAACCACAACATACTTTGCAGATGTCCCCATTGTGGTCGCGAATCACACACTCAAAACCAGTCAGATAGGAATTTCCTTTAGAGGCCCCATTAAAATTAAGTTTTAGAACACCTTGTGGCGGCTTCCTCCAAATGAGTACATTGAGGATTTGGCGATGGGGATGATAAGCATGAAATTGTTGTGACCCAATCTCTTATAAAATCTAACAACAATAGATTTTTGAATTCCATGGAAGCCTTCAACCAATTGTCCAACTCCCTAATTATGGCCTCAATAACCTCCTCGCAATTTCTAGTTTTGCTAAAGAAAATTATATTGTTTCTCTCCCGCCATAGACCCCATAATATAGCATGCAATAGGCAATCCCCAAATTGTGTGGATTTTATATTTGCCCCGATACTTTCCATGAAGAGAACATTTGGTTTAGTTTCTCTGGCATTACCCAATAACAACCCATTTGAGATGTAAAGTGATTCCATACCTTCAAGGTAAAAGAACAATGGAGAAATATATGATGAACCGATTCCGCATCCTTATGACATAAAAAAACACCATTGAGGGGGATAATAGCATGTACGGTCTTCTTCTTTGGAGCAAATCCATCGTATTGATCCGGCCTAACATAACAGTCCATGAGAATGCTTTGACTCTTGGTGGAATCATGGGCTTCTAAATCATCCAATGTGGAAAAGAAAAATCAGTAGAAGAAGGATTAGAGAGAGCTTTGAAAAAGGATTTGTAAGTGAATTTCCAAGAAGACTCAAGTAACCAAACCCGTTTATCATTGGCCATCTTTGACAGAAACACATTTTGAAGAAAGTCAAGTAATGATGTAGCCGATTGGGCCTCCTAATCATATAAATCACGTGAAAAGAGGAGATTCCAAGATATGCCAAGGGAGAAGTTAAACAACATGTCAGTTACCACCGCTTCTTTTTGGGAAGAAATAAGGAATAATTAGGGGTATGATGATGCCAAATTCGAATCCCCCAACCATAAATCCTTCCAAAATTTAATGGAGCGACCATCACCAAGTGCATACCTAGTAAAAGAAAGAAATATAGGGTACAAATGACAAATGTTTTTCCATAGAAGATACCATGAGGCGAGGGTTTGTGAAATATAATTCCATCCATTTGGATGGTGCCCATATTTGTGAGAGATTGTGGAATGCCATAATGAGTCTCATTCCGTAGAGAAACGCCATAACTACTTGCCCATCAAAGCTATGTTTCTCTTTGTGATCCTCCCAATGCCCAAACCTCCCACTGATTTAGGTTGACATACATCTTACTAGTTAACCAAGTGATCCTTTGTCAAAACCTCCATTCCATAAGAAATCCTGTTGATATTTTTTTCACCAACAAGATGATCTTTGATGGCATTTTGAACAATGACATGTAATACATTGGTTAGTTGGATAATGTTACTTTAATTAGTGTGATTCTTCCTCCCATAGAAATGTAAGATCGCTTCCAACACTCCAATTTTCCTTGGATTCTTTCAATAACCGGATCCCAAAAGGACAATGATCTTAAAACTCCCCCCAAAGGTAGTCCTAAGTACTTCATCGGACACTTTTCATATTTTCACCCCATAATTTAAGCAAATCACAGCACCTCTTCCTCCCCCATTGCTATCACCACAATTATGGTTTTAGACAAATTGATTTTGAGGCTCGATATTATTTTGAATATCCTTAAAATGTCCTTCAGCAAACATATTTAAAATTCTTCAACCTTGAGAAAACACAGTGTCATCAACAAATTGTAGATGGTTTATGGAAAAATTGTTATTACTAATAAGAAACCCTTCAATGGTTCCCTTATGCTTTGTTTTTGCCATCAATTCACTTAAAGCATCCACCACTAGTGTAAAAACGAAAGGGGATAGAGGGTCACCTTGTCGAATTCCCCTAGATGATTTAAAGAAACCTTTTGATGTGTCATTTAACATAATAGAGAAGTGAGGATGGTCTAGACAATCCATGATCCATCGAATTCATCTAACCCTAAAACCTTTTTGTTACAATACTCATTATAAAAAATCTCAATCCACTCTGTCATATGTTTTTTCAAAATCAATTTTGCAAACAATGTCATGAGCCTTTACCTTCTTTCTTCTTCATCCATGCATTCATTGGCTATTAAAATTCCGTCTAAAATTTGTTTTCTTTTCACAAAGGCACTTTGAGAATTGAGGACTATAGACTCAATTACACCCCTCAAACAAATTGACAATACCTTCGTGATTATTTTATACACACTACCAACCAAACTTATGGGTTGTAAGTCTAACATTTCCTTAGCCTCACTCTTTCTTGAAAGCAAGACCAAGAAAGTGACATTTACCGCTTTACTTATATAACTCCCCTCTAGAAAAATTCAGCAAATACCTTAATGAGGTCTTCTTGGACAATGTCCCAACATTCTTGGAAGAATAACATTGAGAATCCATCCGGGCCCAGCGATTTATCTTTCCCCATGCACATGATCGCATTCCTAACCTCCTCCATGAAGAAAGGTTTTTCAAGATTTATGGCCACCTCTTCTTCAATACAAGAAGAGAACAATTTTGATATTCTCATTTTCTCACCCCCTTCTTTGTTGTACAAGAATGAATAATATTGAATGGCCTTGTCTTTGATTCTCCAAAAATCATGTACCTCTTGGCCTTGAATAAACAATGATGATATAGTATTTCTTTTTCTTTTTCTTCCATTAGCCACCCTATGGAAGTACTTGGTGTTTCTATCCCCCTCTTTTAGCCATTTACATTTGGCTTTTTGGCTCCAATAAATTTCTTTTTAGCGGAGAATGCATTCCATTTTCATTAATAGTTTACTCTTCCTAGCCTTGAAATGAGGAGGAATATAACCCTCATCCATTACCTCTCGGTCAATGGAATCCACCTTTCTTCATATTGATTTTTTTTTTTCTCTTTGATGTTCTCGAATGTATTTTTATTCCAAATCCTCAATCTCTACTTTAGGGGTTGCAGCTTCTTCATAAAATGAAAACCTTCATACCACACCACCTCGGCTTCAAGCCACCATACTCGAATACAGTCCATAAATTGTGGATCTATTACCCACATATTCTCAAAACGGAAAAGAATAGGACCATAGTTTACTTTAATATATTTAACATTATGGGCCAATGATCCAACACTATTTTTGGAATAGCCTCTTGAGTGAAGTGAGCATGGTTTCAAGAATCAATTAATTTCGATCCAAATTAGGATTTGTTGTGACCGATCGGATCCAAGATTGATCTGGATTAGTTGATCCTTGAAATTACTATATAAATTTTGCACTTGGTTGGCTGATCCATCATTGAATCGGTTGATCTGATCCCTATTCAGATCGGGATCAGCCATGACCAATCCCAACTCTGATTCCATTATTTTTGAACCATGGAAATGAGGGTATACCTCTTCCCAACAGTTGGAAACCAAGAATTTTTTCAATCTTAATAAGCGAGGATTTTCTTTCCCATCCATCCATATAAACTTTGCATTAAGCAATAGGGAGTCTCATAGATCGCATTAGTTAATAAAAGCATTGAAATCCCTCATGCTACGAGTGATATTATTTGGCATGTTCTTCCCATGCATGAACCTAGTAACATTGAAATCCCCTCTAATCATCCACGGCCCACTCCATTGATCTCGTAAATGCAATAGTTTATCCCAAAACTTTGACCTGTTTTGAGGCCTACACGGCCCATAACGCCAAAAAACATCCATTCAAAGCTAGAGGATTTTTCAATTACCTTAATTGAAATCGTAAAATTCCCCAGAATTTCATCCACTTTCAAAATTTATGTTGGATACCATGCAATTAGCACCCCTCCACATGTCGCTATTGCAGGGAGAGCACTCCACTCAATTAACTTTGATCCCAGTGAGCTTTTCACCAATAATTTACTCATAACTTCTTTCTTTGTTTCTTGAATAACCATGATAGTTGGTTTATATTTTGAAATACACTCCCATACCAATCTTCTCTTCCTGACACTTATAACCCACGTACATTTTACGTTATAATCTTCATGGATGAACACATTTTTTGCTCCTTGTAACCCTCTTTTGCCCTCCAATACATTCAACATTCTCGTTTTCCTTCATTTCCCATCTCAAGTTTCAAATTTCCTGCATACCTTTACTGTTTTTACTCCCCACCGGCTTGGAACTTTCCTCCATCTCTTTAATATAATCAGACAGCTTTACTTTTTTCCCTTTTTGTTATGCACAGATAGCCCAAGCCTTTCAAGCATCGAATCCACCCTTTTTCTGACCGATACATCTCTATTAGTGCACCCTTCATCGTTATTCATGTTCATCAAATTAGCAAGTAGAACCCCATCCTCCTTACCCACCAGGAGACCGGCAACATGGCATTCCACATTTCCTTTAAGGGAAATTTCACTTGGGTGACTGTCAAGGCAAATAAGATTCTCGGGAGACAAAAGCAAAGAGTTATGTGTAGTAGATAAAAGAATTAAAGATGAACTTTTAAGATTCTCATGGGATTCTGGCACAGGATGCTGAGAACCCGGTACAGAGGAACAAATAATAGATGAGGAATTATAAGACATAGAATTAGCTACAACAAATTGAGGGGTACCTGGAGTCTGATTAGAAAAGTGAATTTGATGTTCGGAGCCCTCTAAATACCCCATCTTTTTGGATGCACAGGAAAGTTTATGGAGAAATAATCTCTCTTGATTGAATGGGTAAGCTCGCGATTGGGTTTCTTTTTTGGCAGGATCCAAGTGCCCTGCGCTTGTGCTCCACTATGACTAATGAGAGAGGTAAGGTGCTTGTTCTATAGTCCTAGTGCATGTATTTTTCCAGCAGGAATTCCAGTACTCGTTGACACCCAACACCCTAGTTTCCCCCTTCCTGTATATATTCTTTACATACATCAGCATAACTACTACTCTGACAAATGTTATGTACCTCTCTGAACTTTTGAAAGAGAAGACTACAGGTAAAAGAAACATAGCTGTTCTAGGGACCATTAAAATAAATATTGACTTTAATGAACAACCTTGGAGAAATAAAAAGAATGACTCAACTTTTATATGACATCATTGAATTGAGAAAGTCAATTTCAGAAGTAACACATGACAGACGATTTGGTGTGGTGGGATATGACTGAGTTGAAATTTTAAACTCAAGTATGCAGCCATTTCGTATTTGGTTTGAATAATATCCAAGCGTTCCTCAGTGGGGGGAGCAACCTCACGTTCCAAAAGGAGTGGCTGCACAGTTTATCAAACAATGTAAGACTTATGGACACCTTATGGTTAATAAGGCTGATTTCATCAAGCCTTTAATGTGACATCTATACAGATGGAGTAGGAAGGTGCTTCTGGAGTACAGAGTGATTGCCACATATCATTAAAATAGAAGAGAATTTTTTTTTAAGATAGTTATAGGACCAGCAATGCTTTGTTGAACAAAGTGATGCACAACCAAGAAACAACACATAGAATCAGTGTAGCTAAGATGAGGATGTTGTGATGGAGAAGTGACATGACTAGAGAGGATAAAATGAAAAACAAATGCATCCGCATGAACTTAGGGGCAGCACCAATGGGTGACAAGATGAGTAAAAGTTGATGGAAATGGTTTGCGCATGTGCAACAATGATCAACGACTGCACCAGTGAGAGTGATAGTGCAAATAGAAGCCACTGCAAGGAAAGGAAAATACCAAAAAGGATTTGGGTCAAAATAGTGGGAAAAGACATGTGGTTTATGATCTAACAGAAGATCTGACCATATATAGATGAAACACAGAACAGGATTTGTGCAGTTGGGTCCTGAAATTGGGACAAGGTTTTGTTGAATTGAGTTTAGCACATCCATATGGTCCTAGAGATATGGATTGAATATAGAAGCAGCCTATCCAAAAATTGTGGATTCTTTTGCTAGACTGTAGAGGTACTAATGTTAAACATCATTTGATTTTATGGTTTGGACTGGGGGAAAAACTTTCATGTCTGTTGCAATTAGATGCATCTACGTTGTGACAGTCCAGATTATGAGTAGGTGGGTCGCTGTGATAGGGAAGATCTATTTCATATATTTACATAATTCTGTTCTGTAATTGTTATTATTTTTTTATAGATACATGATTTCATTTTATTGTAGATTTAGTCACCATGAATTTGTCCTGATTGAACTGATTCTTGGTAGCAGATTGATATTCATAAGTGGGACATATGGAAATATAAAGATTATGCTCATAACTCTTGCAAGAACAGAGTAGCTAGCTCATAATTCCACACTAAAAGTAACTAACATCTTTTTCTACAAAAGGGTATAAATCATCACACAGAATTGGTGCAGTTTCCCTGTCGCATTTGTTGAGGTTAAACTAGATAATCGATACCCGCTATGCACCCAATACCATATATGTGGACTAATTCAGTAATCTTTAGATCTTGAAACTGAAACTGGAACTATGTGGAACATTTCTTAACTGCCAGATTTGTTTACTTGCTTTTTTTATATTTCTCCGAAGTGCCATTGCTGGCATTTTGATCTTTCCACGAAGCTTGCCATTGCTTATCATAGAAGGTAGCCTCATCAACAAGCTTTTGCAAGTTGTCAAAATCTTGGGTTTGCCTGAAGAGAAGTATTCCGATGACCGTCATGAATAGGCCTGCCTTGCAGATAAAATTGCCAGTCTGACCTACAATGTCCAGCCCAGTTAAACCATCTACAATATATGCCATGAAGAATCCCACCATTGCTGCTCGGCCTGCAAGTAGAATACGGTAAAATAAATTCTTAAACATTATAAGGGACAGTATGAAGTATTATTGTTGCTGAGACAGAGAGAGGTTCATATTTTAACAACCATTGAGCAGCTCAGCTTCTGGAAGATGGGACCTCTTGAGCCATGCCCACCAAGGAATGATGGAGCTCCTGAAGAGCACCGGAGCGTGGTTTGTTGATGCCTCTGGATACATTTCAAGGAACTTTCTCCTCCTTGCTTCTGCAAATGAAACAGATAAAATATTGGATGAATTTTTTTAATTTTTTGTTAAAAAAAAGGAAGGAAAAGAAACTAAATATCATGTAATCTATAGAAAAGTAGTGGTTAATGCAAATGTCCCTCATTGTGGCTTTGATCCCTGAACAAAAACTTTCAGTATTTTTACGATTTGTAGTAGATTAAAGTTTTTCAATAATTTGTTGTTAAACATAGTCCCATTTTATTTCATATTTAGTTGATCCATGAGGAAACACGATGAACTGGGAACTAACATACTATGATAGTCTTGGGTTCCCTACTGTATGTTTCAAACTGCGTGGTCATCAACACTAGAAGATCTTTAGTGCAACCTGATCAAATGACTTTACTCGTCCCAATCAATCGAATTCCTTTGGACACTCACCGAATATAGAGAATGATCCCGGAAAGGAAGTCTACAAAATGGATGCTTATAGCCCTTCAAAGGGTTGCTTTTTGGAATTGAAGTCCTTATGATCCCACAACAGTTCATCCCCTCCCCATCAACGTATGGTAAATCTCTTGGTGTGAGGATCCTATATGGTCCTTTTAGGCTCCTTCTTAAAGTATCCTTGATGTCCTTAAGTAGAAATTCCTGTTCAACTAAAAACAGAGCATCTCATTATATGACATAAGAGTCTGAAGGTGTAGCTAAGTCAACAAGTTGTTGAAAACGATGGTATTCATCATCTTTACATAAGCTCTGTTTTTGTTTTCAACGGTTCTGTTTTCAGAAATTTTCTTTAAGTCCCACATCGGTTCAGAACCAAAAAATAAAACAGTATATGAGATGTCACTCATGACTCACCCAATCTTATGTATTTTGAGAGAACACTCTCCATGTAACGGTGGCGCAGCTTATCCACATGCACACAAGCATGTACATGGATGCAAGCAAGGGCACTTGAGGCATACTTTACACGTGCCAAAATTTTCGGACAGGTATTGAGAATTGATGCTGAGCTTAGTTGTATAACAGCACCTCTATGTATCAGGTCACTCGGTTTTAATTTATTAAGTTAAAATTACTTGACTTCAAAGATTGTGCAACTAAGGAATTAATTGGAATTACTGTATTCACAGATCCAACCCAAGACAATAATAGTAACTGAGGTAGAGAAAATTATTTTATTTCTAAAGCTGAAAATGGCTAAATATGTCCACACTGAAGGCTAATATGGATGGGATAACAGAAGCCCAGAAAATGAAGAAAACAGAGGTAGTAAATTGCTATACTGTCATGTGATCTGCAGAAATGCTCTGTATCTGCTGTGTGTTTTAGATATAGTTGACAAGTTGGGAGATCTCATACCTGCAACAATCACACTGTCCCAATCCATCCTCCCATCTTTTACGAACATGTTTAGATCCCAAGTTCCATTTTTCCATCTCTCATCGTGAAACTGCGGTGCAGAAGATACTGTCTCCTCCATCCCATGCACTGATTCACCTTCGACACCCTTCAGACTGTTGTGGTGAACAATGGCTTTTTTGTGTTGTTCTGTAACCTCGAGCACTTGCTTGGCTTCAACATCCATGGTGACAACATGGGTTGCCTGGTTAGCTTTGAACGAGCAACGGGGTCTTGCTTGGGACAGTTTTTTCTTAATGACATGATGAGAACTGCAAGCAATTTGCAAAGAGGCAGATATGGCAATGGAGGCCATGGATGTATTCCTCTCTTTTCTTTCTGTTATTGCTTCCCTCTTTTGATACTGTTAGTTAACATTGCAGGATAGAAAGGCAGAAGGCCCATGCTTGAAAATAAAGAAGCTTATCCTTCCTTTTTATTTGTCAGTAAGGTCATGGGCTAACCATGTACCTTCTTTGTCTTATTAATAGGAACTGGCATAATCTGATATATGGGAACTTGACAAAAGAGCTGCCAAATCAAGCAAAGAGTTGAATTTCAAATGTACACAGTGCCTTTTGGAAGGCTGCCATTGGTTGCTGATGATCAGAAGATGTCCATACATTATACATTCTTTCTAGAGGCTTTGTTTGCCCCTTTCCACATAGAAAGTGAAATAAAGTAATAAAACCGTTACGAACCTTGGAGGACATAGGAGCAAAGTCATACGCAAAATCCACTAATGAGCCAATTCAGTGGGACAACTCCTGGATATTTATACTGTTGAACCACTTAATTAGTTTGTCTGGGGTATTGCCCTTTAGATGTGGCCCACAGATGGACCAGTCCAGATTGAATCACAGGGTACCCTGTGTCCCACAGATCGATCAGCCAGGTTGATTCATAGGGACCTGATGTGTAAAGCATAAATCACACGGAAGTAAACCTCACTATAAACAAAATAGCTTAAACCTCACTATAAACAAAATAGCTCAAACCCACTATTGAAAAGCTCATCTTTTATTTGTTCCTTGGGTTCCCTTTCAGCTTGAATTGCATACAATTAATACCCCCATGACTACACTCATTCACTCTGTATTAAAGTTCATGACTATTAAGGATTTAAAAAAAGAGAAGAAGAAGAAGACAAAGAGAACTTCTAAAGCAGAAGAAAAAACATGTATCAATCTGCTTTCTTCAGCTATAACTAGGGAAGTATTTGATGAGAGGAAATATGGAACGTTTTATGCCTCCCAACCCCTTAAGAGGGTGGCACGCGCAACCC
>JAOXJP010233081.1:0-10370 GCA_025762735.1 Platanus orientalis | reverse complement strand
CCACCAAATACCAACATCATCCAAAATCCACTCCCCGACCACAAGCCACCAAAAGGGGTCAACATGATAGGTACTACCAGCACCCAATTTTCATTACTAAATTTTTAGAGCCCAAGAAAATCATCTTTTTTCCCGACACTAATCATTTGTCCGCCATAGATGGGTATTTCCTTAAGCCTATCACCCCTCTTGAGTATGAGCACTTGCTCACCAACATGTGGGATACGGCCCCAGATAGCCTAATCACAGTTCTTTCCCCTAACATCAACATATACAAGGAAGGTTCAACAGCTTATGACCCTTTCTCATCTCCCCATATGATCCCACCACCATCACTATATGCCCAACTTACTGACCTTTCATCTCCCTACTAAGTCATCAATATCCCTCTGCCAACTAGAATCCAGTACTTGTTGAATAGAGTCCCCTTACACTATTTAGTTGGGAAACTTGCAGATCCTGAACTTTCGAAAGATGAGCTGGAAGAGCTCATAACTTTCAGTACCAGGTCAGGCAGAGTCTCCAAACTGATCACATATTTGCATCCTGAAGGTAAAGGGAAAGAGAAGATGATAGAAGAACAAACAAAAATGGAAACACAAAGATAGACTAGAGTAGTAGAAGAAAAGAAAGAGAATGAGATCTTCGAAGCAACTATTCGGAAGTCTCACCTGTTCTTGATTGAGTAGTTATCCAAGACACCCACACAAGTTTTAATCTTAGGCCTTTTGCTAACATTAGAGCAATACAGAGAAAGATTCCTGCGTATATTTAGAAAGTCCTTCGTGGATGCCTCGATCACACCAGGCAGGTTGAAAAATATGGTGGCAAAGCTATCATCACCACGAGTCATCACATTCTTAAAGGACGAGATTCCTAAGGGTGACACCATGCACAATAGAGCTATCTACATCACGGTGCATCATTCCGATATGTGTATTCCCCTTGTCTTGGTAGATAACAGATCAACTTTGAATATCTATACCAAAGATACATTGGATACGTTGAGAGTTTCCTTAGATTATGTGAAACTTAACCCATGTGACATAAGGTCCTTTGACAACTCAATGAGTCACAGCCAAGGAGAAGTGTTCATTCCCTTAGTGATAGAAGGGAGAATGTTCCAAGTTTAGTTCCAGGTACTGAGCATACCATCCTCCTTCACAATGCTGTTAGGAAGACCGTGGATACATCAGGTAGGTGCCGTCCCATCCACTCTGCACCAGAGGGTCAAGTTCATCATCAATGATGAGGTCATTACAGTACCAACAGATACGGATGTCATCACCATGACAGGCTAAAAAATACTAAGAGTTTGAAACCTGTAAGCCCCAAACACATTCACCTCATATTAGTTTGAGGTTGTACATATAGAGAAGGAGGCAACAAAATTGAAAAGGAAGGCTGAAATACTTCCACTGAAGTTCAACATGATGGCTATAATGAAATTCGATCTAGACAAGGGTCTAGGCAAGCATTCTCAAGGAAGGAAGAACCCAATCAAAGCCATTCGAGTGCCATACAAGGCAGGATTAGGGTTCAAACCTCTCCTCAAGCATCAATTCAAGAAGAACAAGAAGAAGAAAGCTGGCCACAAGACTTCATCTCATTTTGTATCAGCTTCCAAACTCTCTAAGATTTGTAATGCCCTGCCAACCATACTATCAACTCAAACACAACCATCAGAACCCAGCACAGAACACTTAACAATATAACCAGTCATGATCCCACATCCAATCATCAACTCACATTCTGCCTACCATTTTGAGGTTGCTCCTCATATCCAAATATCCAGCACTAAGTCGTCTATCCCTGAGATTGAGGAATGTTCAAACCCCAACACCTTAGAAAAAAGGGAGGACAACCCAATTCCTCTAAGTCTACTCTCACTCCCCGACGACATCAAAGAAGCAGTCTAATTAGTAATCGCGAGTGGAGAATTAGACTTAGATGAGATTGACCCTGACTAAGTCATCATGCCAGAAATATGGGTACCCATGGATGCCGTAGAGCAAATCGCGAAAACCAACTCAGTTACAACAAAAGATCAAGACCAGATGATGGATTGACTAACTAATGAAAGAGGCATAGAAAATCCAATCATTCTATGCCCCAATTTAACTTTTCAAAAGCTTTTTAATCTTTTATTTTCACCCTTTTATATAAGAATTACGTAGGCTTGATCCCTAATGACTTATGAATTGTTGAAGCATTCGACCAATGCCCTTGTAAGTGGTACATAGGCAACCTAAGACACAGCTTCAGGCCTAGTCATTTTTTAAAAAGTCTTTTCTATTTTCTTTACCCTTGTAGTCAAAGAACTATGTGCAGTTTGATCTTGACAGACCAATGTTTTCAAAAACAAATATGTTAAAAGTCAAGTATGTAGGCAACCTGAGAAGTAACTTCAGGCTCAGCTGCTTTTCAAAAAAAATGTAAATTTGGTCCACCTCGAGACCAAAACTACATGCAACTTGATCCCGGGTGAACAAGTTTTCTTAAGCTTGATATCAGCATAAACATTAGGTATATAGGAAACTTAGAGCTGATTCCAAGTCCAGTTGCTCTTATTGGGTATTATATCATCTTTTCATATAAATTAATACTAAAAGCTTTTCTTTAAAAAACAAGAGCAAGAAGAATGGAATGATGATGAATTAATACCGAAAGAGGTGATCAAGGCCTTTGAGCACCAAGAGAATCAAAATCTTCCATCGGTAGATAACCTCCAAGAAATCAATATTAGGTCAGATATTGTGCCTAGAATTGTGAAAATCGGGACCCCCAACACTTCAGATCTGGGGCATGCCTTGTTTAATTTACTTAGAGAATACATAGACATCTTTGCATGAAGTTACGTAGACATGCCTAGTCTAGACATAGACCGTGTCACCTATAATCTTCCCACTAAGCTAGATATTCATCCCATCAAGCAAAGGCCTAGGCATCTACGACCAGAATGGTCCCTAGCCCTCAAAGAAGAAATTCAAAAACAACTAGAGGTAGGCTTTCTTTTATCTGTCCAATATCCCTAATGGTTAGCCAACATTGTCCCTGTACCCATGAAGGATGGCAATGTTTGAATGTACATAGGATACAGAGACTTGAACAAAGCTAGTCCCAAAGATGACTTTCCTCTACCCCACATTGATGTACTTATAGACAGTATTGTTGGACATGAGATGATGTCCTTCATGGACAGGTTCTCAGGCTACAATCAGATCAAGATGTTCATAGCAGATCGTGAGAAGACTACTTTCACAACTCCTTGGGGCACATTCTGCTACAAGGCAATGCCCTTCGGTCTAAAGAATGCAGGGGCAACATATCAACAGGCCATGACTACCCTCTTCCATGATATGATCAATAAAGAAATGGAAGCCTATGTTGGTGACATGATTGTCAAATCATGTCACAAAGAAGATCACCTGACACATCTATGGAAGCTATTTGCCCATCTCAAGAAATACAGATTAAAGTTGAACCCGAATAAGTACATCTTTGGAGCCTCTCATGGGAAGTTGTTAGGCTTCATCATTAGTGAAAGAGGCATAAAAGTTGATCCTTCAAAGGCCAAAGCAATCATTGGAATGCCTACACCTCGTATAGAGAAGGATGTACGTAGTTTCTTGGGGCCTATCCAATACATCAGTCATTTCATTGCTCAGCTCACTCACATCTATGAGCCCTTATTCAAGCTATTGAGAAAGAACATTCCAACCCAATGGAACAATGACTGTCAAGCTACATTTGACAAAATCAAGAATTATTTGCTAAGTCCACCTGTATTGATTTCTCCAATGCTAGACCGTCCACTCATTTTGTATCTAACTATGCACGATTACTCCATGTGATGCGTGTTAAGACAACATGACAATACAAGGAAAAAGGAACATGCTATTTACTATCTGATCAATCATTTTGTAGACTAGGAAACCAAATATACACCACTTGAGAAAACCTCTCTCTTTAGTCTACATCACCAAAAGGCTTCGGCATTATTTCCTTTTATACAAAGTGTTCCTGATATCTCGGATAAATCCCATCAAATATTTATTCGAGAAACTAGCAACCACAGGAAGAACTAACCAATGGCTCCTGATGCTATTAGAATTTAACATCACATATGTCTCACAGAAAACTATCAAGGGGCAAGACATAGCCGATTTCCTAGTAGATGGACCAGTAGATGAACCTTCATTCTTGAAATTTGACTTCCCAGATGAACAGATACTATGTGTTGAAGTTGAATCAAGTAAGATAGTCAGATGGAAGATGTGCTTTAACAGAGCCGTCAATCAATTAGGCTATGGGATTGGAGCCGTGCTCATTTCCCCTACAAGCATCCTCAGCCTAATTGCTGCAAGGCTACACTTTTAGTGCACTAACACTTTTAGTGCACTATCGATTTGAAAGCAACCATTGATCTTGGCATTGATGAACTAGAAGTCTACGAAGACTCAGCACTTGTCATCTTCTAAGCAACCAGAGATTAGTTCATTCAGGAAGAGAAATTCTTAGATTATCATAAATGCCTAGAGATCCTTTCCAAGAGCTTCTAATATCTAACTTTCGACTACATTAGCAGAAGAAGGAACAACTTTGCAAATGCTTTGGCCATATTAGCTTCAATGATTAACATCACTCAAGGGGCAAACATGATGCCAATTGAGATTGAATAGAGAAATGAGCCAGCTTATTGCTTCCAGATTACAACTACTGATTTAAATAGGGAGCCATGGTTCCTTGACATAAAGAACTATCTAAAAGATCAGACTCTTCCATCCATGGCTTCCAAGAATGATCAACGTGCTCTATAGAGACTAGCTACTCAATTTATTTTGCATGGTGGGACCCTGTACAAGAATTCCCCTCATCATGTTCTCTTGAGATGTGTAGATGAAACTGAAGCCTCCACCATCATTGAAGATATCCATGGAGGAGAATGCGGCCCACACATGAATGTGCTTATGCTTGCCAAAAATATCTTTCAACTGGGTTACTATTAGTCAACTATGGAAACAAATTATTGTCAACATGTAAAGAAGTGCCACACTTGTTAGTCAAAGCACCAGCCTCGGAATTGCATAACTTGACTACTCTTTGGCCATTCTCCATGTAGGTCGAAGCTATGGACATCTGTACATCATTATGGCAATTGACTACTTTACCAAATAGGTCAAAGCTATATCTCTAGTAGTAGTCACAATGAAGAACACAACCAGATTCATCCAGAGAGACATCATCTGCCGATATGGTGCTCCTAGCAAAATCATTACTGACAATGCAACTAATTTTGTGGGAAAAAATCTTCAACTACTCTGCAAGAAGTTTAGGATTCACCATCATCGATCCTCTCCATACAGACTACAGATGAACAGAGTAGTAGAAGTAGCCAACAAGAATCTCAAGAAGATCTTATAGAAAATGACTGCTAAGCACTCTAATTGGTATGAAATGTTGCCTTATGCACTTATGGCATACAGAACCTCAATTTGCACTTCAACAAGGGCAACCCCCTATTCATTGGTCTATGGCATCGAGGCAGTCCTACCAATTGAAGTTGAAATTCTAAGTCTCTGAGTTCGAGCTGAGGCAAATATTCTAGAGTCAGCATGGGCACAGGTTCGACATGATCAACTGAACCTTATTGATGACAAGAGACTATGAGAAATGAGCAATGGACAAGCCTATCAGAGGCGCATGACCACAACATTCAACAAGTGGGTTAGACTCAAAGATGTTGAAGAAGGAGACTTAGTTCTTAAGAAGGTCCTTCCACATGAGCAGGCACCACGGGGGCAACCTCGGCCGAACTACGAAGGACCCTTCATTGTCAAACAGAAGCTAGCTAGTGGGGCACTATTATTGGGAAACATGGACGGGAAAGATTTTCTCAAATTTGTAAACTTAGATCAAGTTAAAAGGTTCTTTGCTTGATTACTATAAAACAGACATAGGCTGGAAAGCTTGAAATGAAAAGACCTTGAGTGGTCATTTTGCTGATTCTCCTACCTATTTGCTTTGCATTTCTATAATAATGATCATCTCTACAAATCTAAGACAAAAGAATCAATGGTTCAAAAAAATAAGAAAAGAAAAAAAGAAGACAAAAAAAAAGAAAAGAAAAAAGCTTATAAAGAACCATGATTTTTTTCAAAACGTGCAAGGATTTTGTAGAGAACCATGATTTTCTTCAACACATGGGCATTTTATGGAGAGCCATGATCTTCTTCAAAACATAGGAATCTTATAAAAAACCATAATTTTCTTCAAAACATACAAGAGTTTTGTATAGAACCATAATCTTCTTCAATACATGGGCATTTTATAGAGAACCATGATCTTCTGTTAGACATGAAATTTTATAAAGAACCATGATTTTGTTCAAACTATGGAAACCTTGTCCAGAACCATAATCTTCTTCAAGAAAGGGGCATTTTGTAGAGAACCATAATTGCCAATTTGTAATCAGCCTTTGAGCCAGATCCATTCATATCCATATCTCTAGATCCCTTCTAATTCCTCCTACTCGAAGGTAGACATTGAAATCATTCAGCAAACCATTCATTCAATAAAGCAACTGTTTAAGCCTCTCAAATACAATGAGAAATTTCTAAGCAAAAGTCAACAATACACAAATTAAGCATTCAACCAACTTGGAATAAGAGCATGTACCTCGTCCAATCACCTTCCAAAAAGCCCAGACCTGTTTGAATACAAGGGCAAAAAAAAGGACAAAGACAAAAGAAATAATGAAAAGCTCCAAATGAAAACTGAAAATGGCACTTTGACCCAGTCCTGGTAAACAAGAGTAAAAAAGGGAGCAAAATAAAGTTAGCACTTAGACTGAAAACCAGAAATGACACCCTGAGTCAAGTCAAGTCAACCAAGTCATGAGCACACATCTACAAAAACCATCTTTTGGTTAAGCAAGAACAAAGACCTCAAACATAGGCCTACAATCTCAATCTCCCAAGAAAAGCACATTCAATGCACAGAGCTTGTAAACCTTTCATACCTTGTCCAAACTAGGCATGGCATCATAACATATGAAAATATGACCCCATGTATTCAAAAGCAATACAACAGGTCATCCTCAATATTCAAAGACCCGGAGGGGCCCATTTTCTCAAAATTTAATGGAAGATTTCTAGAAAATTAATTTTCAAAACCTCTTTTCAAAGCAAATGCAAAAATTAGCCGATGCAGACCTCGAAACTCAGTCATCAGTCAATCAACATTGTCAACCATTCAAAGCATCTTCAGTTGAAAAGTCTTCTACATGCCTATCAACGAATCTAGGATAAAGGAGTAATTAAAACAAAGTTGAGATGGGATATCATCCCCAGTAGAGCGCCATTCATGACCATGCCAAGCTGGAGATAATACATCATCTCCCCAAGAAAGAACAGAGATGACACGTCGCCTCCTAATAAAAATTGAGATGAAGCATCACCTCCAGTAAATCGCCATTCACAACTAAGCAAAACTGGAGATAATATATCATCTCTCAAAATGTCAAACAATGTGTCATCCTATACCAATCTTGAAACAAAGATTGATGTGTCACCCGTGAGTAATAAAGATTGGGTCGTGGCCCCTGAGCAAAGAGATTAGGCCGTGGCCCCTGACCAATGGAAATTGGGGCATGGACCCCTAAACAAATGAAATTTAGGCCTCCGTTTATAATGAGATTGGGCCCAACCCTGAGTAAATGAGAGTGGGCTGTGGCCCCCAAGCAAGCCCCTGAAGAAATGAGATCGAGCCCCGGCCCCTGAGCGAAAAAGATTGGGCCGTTGCCCCAAGAAATGAGATTGGGCCTCTGCCCCTGAGTAATGAGTTGGGGCCATAGGCCCTAAGTAAGGAATTTAAGCCTTAGCTCCTCTACAATGAATGATGGGCTACCACCCTTAAGGAATTTGAACCTTGGCCCCTCTGTAATGAATGACGGGTCATCACCCTTTAAGGAATTTGGGCCTTGGGCCCTCTACAATGAATGAAGGGCAACCACCCTTCAAGGAATTTAGGCTTTGGCCCCTCTACAATGAATGATGGGCTGCCGCCCTTTAAGGAATTTACCCCTTTGTAATGCATAACGGGCTACCACCTGTAAGGAATTTGGGCCTTGGCCCCTCTACAATGAATAAACGGGCCACTGCCCTTAAGGAATTTGGGCTTTTAGCCCCTTAGTAGTGAAATGGAGTAAAGGTCCCCTTCAGAGTAACATCGATCCCCCAAAGATCCTTGTAATTTTGAAGTAACCTATTAAATCTCCCAATATGCACCAGCAAGCACATGAAACCTAAAGCCCGCTCTGTCAGTGAAGCACTTCGGTGACAAGTTATCACCCTCAACAAAGTTCATTCCTATAGCAAGCACTTAAAACCTGAAGTCTGCTTTGACGGTAAAGCACTCCAATGACAAGTTATCACCTTCAACAAAGTCCATTCTTATGGCAAGCACTTGAAACCTAAAGTCTGCTCTGTTAGCAAAGTACTCTGGTGACAAATTATTACCCTCAGCAAAGTCCATTCCTATGACAAGCGCTTGAAACTTGAAGACCGCTCCATCAGCAAAGCTATTTGATGATGAGTCATCACCCTCAACAAAAGTCTATTCTTATGGCAAGCACCTGAAAGTTGAAGACTGCTTCATCGGCAAAACAATTGTAGTAAAGACCATTCTTATGGCAATGTTTGATAAAGAATGATGCCTCGATCATTTTCGACCTTGAGATTAGGCCGCGTAAAGGTTCAGTAAGGACTTCACCTTATAAAAATTGCCAAATTTCAGCACCATAGATTGCCTATCGGGCATAGAAAAATGTCGATCATCATTTCAACACCTATGTAACATGACAAAACATGAATTCATAGCACTGGTCTCTAGCGAGGTCTCCATGGCTTTCAAAGTTATGCCCAAAAACTTCCTGATTTTCTCTACTCAGGCCACCACAGGTTTGGTGAGGAACTCTAGGTTGCCTCACCAGAAATGGCTGAAACCATTGACATGATAAAATGCCTATCGGGCATAGGCAAGTGTCGATATCATTTCATATTCTATATATCATGACAACTGCCTTTGGAAATTGGTTCAAACAATTATGTAGCATTGATCCTTCGTGATCTCCATGGCTTTAGGAATAAACCTAAAAACTTCCTGATATGCTCTAATCAGGCCGCCACAGGTTCGATCAGGGACTCTAGGTTGTCTCACCAAAAATGGTCGAAACCGTTAACATAGCAGACTATCTATCAGGGTATAGACAGATGTTAACCTCGATCCATAGCCTATATACCATGACAATCATCTTTGGAAATTGATTAAAATAGATATATAGCACTGATCCTTCATGATCTCCATGGCTTTCAGAGTAAGCCTAAAAACCTCCTGACATACCCCAACCAGGCCGCGTAGGTTCACTAAGTTGTGTTGGTCCCCGACTTTGTAGAAAGGCCTTTACAGATAAACCACCTATCTGAGGTGTAGGTAAGCATCATCCCTTCATAGCCTACGTATTATGGCAGCCATGTTTATAGATTGGATGGTTGAAATAGATACGTATCACTGGTCTCTCAAGATCCCATGGCTATCAAAACAAGCCCCAAAAGTTTCCCACAAGCCTTATCGACAATCCCTGAACCATGAATAAATTACCGCGTAGCATCCTGGTTATTCCGACATACCTGAATGCTATACTTTGATTCATAGTCTATGTATTGTCTTAGTGCTAATACTTTTAGGGAGTTAAGCATATGCGTAGCATTGGGTTCCTTGTTATCACAACCTCCACAACTTCTAGAGAGAGTGCAACAACATCTCCAGTCGCAGGCGGTCCTCTACCTACCTTCTGTCAAAGTCAGGACAATTGTAGGGTATGACCCAGTTGTGATGTCTATTTATAGGATGTAAATACACATCATAACTCGATCCATAAAGTCTGTGAAATTCCTAAGGCCATAACTAGGCTGCTATCATGCTTGAAAAATCCTCCTCACAGCAAACGGGTTACTTGTGAGAAAAACCCACCACTGCTTCTCAGGAAAGAGCTCATAACATTTCTTAGCATGTCTAACCAAGCCACTCTTCTAGTTCTGGCATAGCCTAGTCTATACTTTTGAATGGCTTACTTGCATCGGCCATTCCAGTTAGTGCTTTATCTACAGCATGATTTACCAACAGCCACCCCATGACATTTGCTCGGCATCGAACAACAAGCAATACCACACTTCAATCCATCAAGTCTATAAAATGCTAGCTTCTAGCCATAATGTTTTGCTATTTATAGTTTAAGCACTTATCAAGCTTGAGTAGTACTTTTGTAGCATGGGTTACTTGTGAGAAAAACCCTTCCATAGCTTCTCGGG
>JAOXJP010233080.1:0-24414 GCA_025762735.1 Platanus orientalis | reverse complement strand
AACTAATGGGTGCAACGGGTTATATCAGCTCAAAAGAAGGAAAATGGAAGCAAACAACAAAGGACCATAATTGCTCTTGGCCTTGCATTGTGCAGATAGTGGAAGCAAGAAGTATTCAAAGCACAATCAACACTCACCACTAGACCAACATCAGCAACTACTCTTAGTATCAACAGCAAACTAACCTCCTCCCCAGGCTGACCAAGAACTAAAACCTGCAATAAATTGACAAAGATAAGCGTCTGCATTTCTAAAATAAAGAAATATTTTAAACATGAAAAAACTACAAAGCCTAGTTACCAAAATATTATGCCAAGTATTTAGGATAAGCTATCAGATTTATCCCCGTACTACACACTGTCAAATTTTCCTAGCAAATCAGTTATCTTAGTAAGTGTGGATGTATCAATTGGTAATTAGCCAGGCTCTCTGATAGTGAACACAGTTGATGATTTGGCATACTGTTTTAGTGCAGACTCCAAATCTCCCCTTTCTAGAACGTGCTGACTCCTAGAGTTCCAATGATGTACACCATTGGGTCACCCTTTCCCCACTTCTTCTATTACTATTTTATTTTATTTTATTATCAACTGAATTTCTATTACCTTCCACAGTTCCACCCTAATTTGATTTTCTGTTATTAATGTCTAACTTCTACAATAAACCCTAATGCCAGTTCCCTAAATCTATCAACTCATCCCCTTCTTTATTGTTAGAGTTTTAGTTAATTTAAACCATTCTACTACTCCACAGCTGCTATATTCGTTGCTGAATTGATCCACAAAAAACTCTGGTTTGTAGTTTCTTATTGGTTCCTTATAGCACATAACCCTACAATCCTCTGCTTCATTATTTAGGATAGTTAATTCTATATACCCCACAAATTAGTTGCATTTTTTATTTTTAGAAAAAATATTATGATTTAGAGTTTCCTATTGATTTCTCATTTTTTATCACTTAACCTTGCAATCCACTTCTATAATTCATCACTGAGATTGTTTGTTATCCCTAGCTGTGTTTACTTTTCCTCTTGATGGTGCCTGCATCGCCCTCCACCTGATATCACCCATGTTTTGTATTATTTGACTTGCAGATGCACTCAGAGAGCTCAAGGACAAGGCTATTAGCATTCTTGTGGGGACCTAGTCAACAACTATAATCATCTAACCACATCTACAAGTCATTATGATTAGAACACTCCTGCTTTGTGATACATAGGCATGTATAATCAGGCTTAAAATTGAGAAACTACAACTCTACAGCTTAGATCTAAAGTTCATGTAGGTTGATGCCCGGGTGTATAAAAATGGTTTTACCCGGTGTGTGGGAGAGGCAGGGAGTCCACGTGCCCCGAGGACATAGTCAGGTGCTCCAAGAGGCCTAGATACCTCGGTTATCAAAAAATAAAATAAAAATTCTAGATGCATTGAAACAAAAACTTTTTCCTACTTGTTGCTGCACCCACTCCAACTTCATGTCATGCTAGATATCTCCATATTAGACATTGAAATATCAATATGTCAAAAACACTTATGAGACTAGAAGATCCACCAGACAAGGTTATGGATGTAATTTACATGTGCAAATTGGGCAGAGGGCTTGATCAAACCCATTTGACGCAACTTGATCCTTAAGTCAAGATAGCTTTTGGCTGGGAAATCCAAACACAACCTAAGGTCAGGTTGGGCTTAGGTTGAGGTCTTCGGTAACTTGATCTGAGCTGAGCTTGACTCTGTATATTAGGTATTATATTATGTATAGTGTGTAAACATATAAACAACCTAAATGTTCAATTCAATAGCAAGAGTATTGATTCTTTAGTTCTTTTTTTTAATGAATATAGCAAGAGTATTGCTTTGAGTGTGAATACACTTGAGATTTATGATTTATGAAGCATAATTTAACTTCTTTTGGGAAAGCTTAGACAGTTTTCATCTAGGCAAGGAGGGGGGTCACGACAAAAGAATATGGAATAAGGAATCAACTAGTGGTTTCTCAGTGAAATCCTGTTTTAAGCTGTTAGATAAGGATACCCCCATTATTATTCCTTGGAAGAGCATCTGGTTTTGTCCATATCCTGAAAGTGCACTTTTTCATGTGGACACCCATTATAGGAAAGATTTCAATGATGGATAATTTGATTAGAAGAAGCCTCTACCTCCCAAATATTGCCTCATTTGTTATGGTGATGAGAAGAATATCCCTCACCTTCTTCTCCGTTATAAATTGTCCCTTGAAATTTCAAGTGCTATATTGAAGGAATTTAATATGAAGTGGGTCATTTCTAGGGATTTAAATAGTCATTTCTATGGGTGGAGATCTAAGGCTTTCTCAACAACAGGAAGAGATATCTAGAGTCTTGTCCTGGTTAATGTGGTTTAGGCTATTTAGCTCAAGAGAAACAATAGGTTGTTCAACAACTATGCTGAACCCATCTTCAAAGTTTTCTCTCGTGCCAAGGATTACATGTTACCTTGGGCTGTTTGTTGTAAAAGATGTTCAAATATAAGAAGGGACATGTGAGTAAATGATTGGGACAGATTAATTAGTTTGTAATTGATTTGCATTGGGGCTGCTTGGGCTTTCTTTTGGTTTTTTTTTTTTTTTTTGATAAGTGAAATTGCATTAAGAGCAAAAAGAGATGAGAAATCCCCGAGAAAACAACCAACAAGAGAGGTACAGGCCTATTTACATGAAAACATATTCCCACATCCCTGTTTAGTACTCACAACAGAGGAATCCCCCATATGTTTACAGTGTAAACCACAAGAACCTGGAAAATGCAGAACTACCCATGGATACATGCCCTCCCACGAATCTGACGAGTTCGACCCCTTTATCAAATCATCTCTCTCAGATTAGCTGAAGGACCAATGGCGGAAAACTCAAGAAGATTTGTGTACATAGAGAACAAATTCGTTCGAGTTAACAAAGGAGGACAGTAAGGGATGCATGAAATTGGTGATTACAGAGCGAGGGAAAGGTAGACTGAGAACCATTTTGTTTCCGACCGACCATTCTAGACGACTTGGCCAATTTTTGCAGCATGCTACGAAGGCAGACAGAAATGCAAACTTTTGTGAGACACTTCAGATTGGAAAATCCACCATTTTCCTTAATCGATCCTCAAATGAATGGGGTTGGTTTATCCATATCAGTGTTTGGACCGAGGATAAGAGAGATCCTTCTATTTTAATTCCAGGGGATGTGAATTTTTCAGGGTGGAAAAAAAATATGGTGGTGGTCATAAAATTGATGTGTGAAAAAGGGGGAACAAAATTCAAATTAAGTAGTCTGGAGAGCCTCTAGTCTCCTTGCAGTTATCCTCGCCTCATTGTCAGACACTCTTGAGGACCTTGCCACAAATATCAAGTGTTGGAAATGCGAAACTTTGTCATATGCAGGAAAGTTGACTTTGGTGAGTAAAGAGTTAAGTGCTTCTTTATTGGTGTGGAATTTTGGCCATTTCAATAGGGGCTCTCGATCATATTGGGCAGCTGATTGGGAGATTTATATGGTCCCAGCCAAATCTAATTAAAAAGGTACACAAGGTTATCTGATCTTTGATTTACTTTCCAATGAAGGAAGATTGGGATTTTGCACTCTTGAAGATTGAAAATCATCTTTGATCAGGCAAGTGTGGGCTATAACTTTCAAGAAGAAAAACTTATGGATGTATGAGAGATTCCTAAAAAGAGGTAGCAGGTGGACAATGAGTCCCCCCATCCTCATGTTCGTGGAGCCTCAGTATCCTTGGTGTTAGAAATGCTACAGTGCAGAATGTGAGACAACCACACCTATTAATGGCTTGATCCATGGCATCCTTCAAGGTCCTATTCAACACCCTATCCAGCTGAATCAGTCATGGTCTAGGCCTGAGAAACATGAAGCAGCAGTGGAGGTTTGGTCAACCACATTTTAGGAGCCTGAACGAAACCCGATCCGCTACTAAACCCGATCCGACACAGGATTCGGGATCGGACCCAGCCAATCCGAAGCCGGATTGGACCCGGCCGATCCAAAGCCGGATCAGCCGAGTTTTAGAACTATGGTGTGGACAACTTGGCGAAGTTGAACCTAGTTGGTTAAGGAGTAGAAGGAGGAAGATGATGTACGGTAAGCAGAAGAAAGTTGAGAACGGACAAAATTATTGTCCTGACCACTAAGGGGATGGGTTCAACCAATTAAGGCGAACCAATACAAAGCATATCCAGGCAAACATGGTTGAAACGGGTTGGAATGAAATTTGAAACCGAAAGCGGTTAAAAAGCCCATGAAAAGTGAGGCTAGGAAGGTAAAGGTTTTAATGGACACATATAATAATAGGCCCAACTTTTCCAAGGGCCCAAAGGGCTTTCAGCAGAAGGGGTTCTTTTCAAGCCTTGGGGATCAGGAACCGAAGAGCGCTAATCTGGATGTGGGTGATATAGACACATTGCGATGTGAAGGAGGGGAGAGATTATTTGGAGAGAACAACCTTTACTTTAAGTCTAGAGCTCCTCCTCGACCGTCAAAGTCTGGGAAGGCTTCTGCTCAACGAAAAGCATACCACCTTAAGGGAGGAAAACGCTTAGAGCAAACCGGGAAGGGTCCAAGGGGTATCATCATCCGGGAGAGGGGGCTTATGTCTCAAAGAGAAATCATCGAAAAAGAGAGCATGTCAGTAGAGGTAAGGCAAAGGTAACGGAGGTGAGCAGCTATGATTCGGGTGCTGAAAGCAATCAGAGTTGGTTCTCTCGGGGGCAATCAAGTTGCTCCATGAGGCCGGATGTGAATTTAAGCTAAAAGGAGACAATGAGGGAGGCTCTTTCAGTTGCTAAAGGGGCGGCGTTAATGAAGGCCCATAGTCCTCATTGCTGGAGTTATAAGGCATCAAGTAAGGAGGGGAGCTTGTATCAAGGCAAGGTCTCAGGGGAGATTGTAAGATGGGGTGATCGGGATGAAGAGGCAGAACGTGAAGACATCTCGGCGGTTTCTGAAATAAGGTTGGAGATGGTAAGAAAGGCTTTTCAATGGTAGATGATGACCAACCTCTATGTGACGAACCCCCTCTTCAAGCTTTGCCACCCCCAAAAGCTTTTGATTGGGTGGTACAAAAGATAGTGGAGTTAAGCAAGAGAATAAAGGTGTCTTTCCAAGGGATGGAGTATAAAGTTGAAGATTTTTTTAGGGAGATCAAGTGCATACGTAAAGCTTAAGGGAGAAGTGGTATGTCAGTCCCAAGTAATAGGCACGAGGGTTCAAAAATTGGAGAGCTAAAAAGACTTACCTCAACAGTAAATTATGAAGGTTCTACTGAGAAATCTAGGGGCCGCAGTCAGAGAAGAGGGGCTGACCGTAAGGGGACGAAGGAGGCAAAGTGAATTTTTGCTCATGAAATTGCACATTCCATCTTAGAATGTTAGGGGGCTGAGTGGTAAGGAGAGAAGGAGGTGTGTTAGGGATCTCTACACCCTTTGGAAGGACGATTTGTATTTTATTCAAGAAACTAAGATGAATTTTTTTGGTCTGAGAGAGGCTGTAGAGTGTTGGGGCAGAAGAAAATGGGGTTTCTATCTTAAGGAGGCACTAAATCAATCAGGAGGTATTCTAATGGGGTGGAATAAGGAGGGAGTAGAGGTAATGGATCTCAAGTATGGAGACTTCTCTATGTCCTTGAAATGTAAGCAGTTGAAAGACTCGTTCATGTGGATTTTTCCGGCGTTTATGGTCCTCAAGATGTGGGGTTAAGAAAATTGTTGTGGGAGGAGCTCTCTGAAATTCAAGCAAAATGGCAACTTCCCTGATGTCTGGGAGGGATTTCAACATAATTTGCTTCCCTTTGGAGGTGACAAGTACTCACCCTCTAACTTCCCAGATGCTTCTTTTCTCTAATTTCATATATGGAAATGGGCTTATTGAGTTGCAGATGAAGGGAGAAAAATACACATTATCTAAACAATTCAACCCAATCATGAGTTGGTTGGACTGCTTCCTAATATCGACCTTGCGGGAAGACCATTTCCCCCTAGTGAATCTTCATGCTCTGCCAAACCCTGACTCTGATCACATTCCTCTACTCTTAAGTATAGTTGAAGCTTCAGCTGGTCCCTTCCCTTTCAGATTCAAGCTGATGTGGCTAGAAGTCTTTAGGTTCAAAGAACTAGTGCGACAATGGTGGAGAAGTTACCAATTCGAAGGTTCTACAGATTTCATACTAGCTCAAACACTAAAAGCCTTGAAGAAGTCTATAAAGAGTTGGAATCGAAATGTGTTAGGTAGAATTGAACATTGAAAGAGTGAATGGTTAGCTCACATTGAGGCTATTAACCTGCAAGAGCAGTAGACATCTATCACTAAGGATCTTCATCATGAAAGAGAAAATCATAAAAAGGCTTATTTATCTTAGCTCAAGATGGAGGAAATATCTTGGAAACAAAAGTCAAGAATTGATTGGCTCAAATATGGGGATGGCAATACAAGCTCCTTCCACCAGATTGCTAACCAGCAAAGAAGAAGAAACAATATTTCAGGGCTACTGGATAACGGTAGATGGGTCAGTGGTCATTCCAAGGGGGCTATGGTTATCTCTTGCTATTATGCAAACTTGTTTCCTGACCCATTTATTAGAAGACCCAAAATTACTAGATTGAAGTTCAAGAAACTGCCGGCTGAATGGTGTGAACGGCTTGAAAGACCATTCTCGGTAATTGAAGTCAAAGAGGCCTCAAAAGGCCTGAAAGAAGATAAAGCTCCCGGAAAGCGATGGTTTTCCTATGCGCTTCTTTGCGGAATTTTGGGATACAATTAGAAAGGAGATTATACAAGTGTTCGAAGCTTTCCATTCAAATGGCTCTCTTTGTAGAAGTCTAAACACAACCTTTATGCCCCTAATTCCAAACAAGACTTGCCCTCAAGAAGTTGGGGACTCCCGCCCAATTTGCTTGCTTAGCATCATCTATAAATTGTTGGCGAAAGTCTTAGCTTGTTGAATAGAAGCAGTTATGGATTTCATCATCTCCCCTTCCCAGTGTGTGTTTGCAAAGGTTCATCAATTGCTAAACTGTAGTCTAGTGGCAAATAAGTGTATCGATTACTAGGTGAAAGCAAAATGTGATGGGATTGTATGCCACATAAATATGGAAAAGGCCTACGACCATGTGAGTTGGGAGTTCTTAGATTGGGCAATGGACCAAATGGACTTTGGTAGAAAGTGGAGATTTTGGTCAAGGGTCTGTATTTCATCAGGTTCATATTCTTACTGGTAAATGGTACCTCATTGGGTATTGCAAAAGGTCAAAGGGGTATTCGTCAAGGCGATCTGTTCTCCCCATTCTTGTTTAATATTGTAATAGAGGTTCTTAGCTGTTTGGGCTTAAGGGCCGAATCCGAAAGCTACCTTTCGGGGTGTAAAATTGGTGAAGTCAGTCCCTCTGTGATTTTGCTTAAGTTTGCAGATGATTCACTTTTTTCCCTCTCCAACAATGAGTTGGAAATCATGAATTTGAGAAGCCTTTTTCTTATTTTTGAAGCCTGCTCTGGGTTGAAAATAAACCTCCCAAAAAGCAAGATGTACACAATCAAGGGCAACCAAGTTTTGAACCATCGTGCCGAGCTTCTGAGCTGCCAAGTTGTGACCCTCCCAGCTACCTACTTAGGCTTGCCTCTTAGTGGAAATCGAAAAGCCAAAAGGCTTTCAGACCCAATGGTAGAGCGGATTCAATAGAGATTGGCAGGATGGAAAGGCCAATATTTGTCAAAAGGTGGGAAGCTAACCCTCATCAAAAAGTGTTCTTTCTAATCTACCAGTATACCATATGTTCCTTTTCCCCCTGAGGATTTGGTAGGACCACCTGAGATCAGCCTAAGGTAGGACTAACATCAGGGGCCAACACATCAGTGCTAAAAAGTGAAAAGCATCCCCAAAAAAGTGTAAGTCACTTTTTCAGCGCTGATGTGTCGGCCCCTAATGCCAGTCTTACCTTAGGCTCACTTTAGGGGTCACAACAAATCCGAGGTGCCCTTTTTCAGGCCCCCTCCTCTGTGGCCCCTCCTCTATGATTCAAAGAATTGATAAAGTTATAAGGGACTACTTATGGTCGACAAAGGATGGTCCTAAAAAATATCATTTGGTAGATTGGAATAAGATTTGTACCCCAATGAATCAGGGAGGATTGGGCATAGAAAGGGCAGTCCCAGTGCATGAGGCTCCTGCCACTGCGGGGTCTGGGGAGGGTCAGATGTACGCAGCCTTACCCTTGCAAGCAAAGAGGCTGTTTCTGTTACTCGAACCCATGACGCCCAGGTCACAATGGAGCAACCTTACCAATGTGCCAAGGCCCGTAGTGGCTTGTGGAGATTTGGGGCTGAGCCACAAGCTCTATGATGTCAGGTTATTGCTGCAAAATAGAAGCCCTATGCTTCAAGATGGTTTTTCAAGTGCCCAGGAGGCATTTTTGGGTCGAGTCTCTGAAAGGACATTTACTTGGAAATGGAGGACTTCAAGAACGGCATTGGCTACAGAGTGGGAAAAGGAGATAAGGTTCTTTTCTGGTAGAATAACTGGTGTGAAGCCACTTCCCTATGTCGAGCATTTCCCGAGATTTAGGACCTTGCTCTCCTTAAGAATGGAACAATGGCATATCATAGTGTTCGAGACTCCCAAACTCACTTGTGGGACCATCATCTCCGGCGGCATATCAATGATTGGGAAGTGCTGGCCGTTTCTTGTTTACTTGTCAGATTAGATAATGTCAATCTCGGAAGCGAGATGGATACGGATCAGCTGGTATGGTCTATTAGCCCCAACTCAAAATTTTCAGTGTGCTCTATGTATAACCTCATAAGCCCCTCCGGTATCATGGACAGACTGGCCTCCAACATCTGGAAGACAAAGATGCCTTCCAAGGCTAACTTCTTACTCTGGCTAATTTACTTTGGAAAAGTTCTAACTCAGGAGAACCTTATGTCAAGAGGGATGATGTTGGCTAGTAGGACCAGCCAATGTAAAAGATGTTCCAAATCCGCCTCGCATCTCTTCCTTCACTGTGATATGGCTGTGGAAGTTTGGGGAGAGTTCCTCTTAAAATTCAAGTTCCCTTGGGTGCTGCAGGAGTCGATTCCCATCCTCCTTAGTGGCTGGTTTGGTGGCAAAACAGGTCACTTATCCCCTAGGAGCACTATCCTTTGGAAATGTGTTCCGCACATTGTATGCTGGTGTTTATGGACAGCGCAATGGCCGCTTGTTTGAAGGAAGGGGGCCACAGTCAAGTCATTGAAAGATAGAGCTTTTGGTTTGTTGTTTTCATGGACATCCCACTTGTCAGATTTTTTTAATGTTAGCTTCTCGGGTTGGGCTTTTGATTGGGACTCATTAGTCTTTATTTAGTTCCCCCGAGGGGGCTTGTACTTCTTGTGCTTGCTCTTTCTTCTATAAAATTCTTCCTTACTGATCAAAAATAAATAAAATGGATGCAAGTTCTTCAGGTATCTCAGATGCGTAGAAGATAAGCCAAAAATTGGAGCTCAGAGCTTGATGTTACTCATCATTCCAGTTCAGTTTCACGTAGTGTGGTGAAGAAAGCTTTCATTTTGTGCTACTATCCATCACCTATGGATGGAAAGGAATTACCAAAGCTTTTGCAACCAATTTTGTCCACTAAAGGACCTTGTTTTCCAGATTTTGAGTGATACTGGACAGAGGTTCATTCGCGAGCGCCTTCAGGTCTGGGATTGAGCAAGTCAAAGACCTTTCTTCTCATCATGGGATACTGATGTAATTGCCTTCCTTCCTACTCCCAAATGGGGCAGGTGTATCCCTTCTGACCCTCGTTCACAGTACTTGAATACCAATGGGTCAATTCAAGACTTGGCAGTTAGAGGATGTCTCGTGCAGAATCCATTGGTTGTAGGCATTGCAGTTGGGTGCAACAACCGCTCTAAATCCTTATGGAGAAGGGTGCTAAGGCTGGTGACATGAAGAGAGTTCTCTGATTGGGCCTACTTTGATTAAAAGTATAATCAGATTCCATTACATTGATGGATTATATGAATAAAACTCCTTGCCTATGGGAAGCCCTTTTTGTTCTCCATGACATTATGGTGCTCCAACAGATTTTTTAACACATTTCATTTGATTTTTGTATAGGGAGCATAATAGAGGAGCAGATTTTCTGTCCAAATTTTGTAAGCTTATAGAAGAGATCTCCATGTCTTCCTTTGACTCCTAGCAATCTCTCCCATTTGTTGAGGATGCCAGAGGGCATGTATATCCTCAAATTTAAATTCCTCTGTTCTTTTTAATATAATAATTCTTCTATCCAAAAAAAAATGTAAACAAGAGCATGAAATATATGAAATAAATTGAAGATGCTTATGAATTAGTAACATAAAATGGTAAGAAACGGTTTAAAATCCACGTAACAAGGTTCATAAAGAATTCAGCATCTCCATTGGCTATAGACATACTTTCTAGCAAGTACCTTAAGTATGAACAGATAAGCACTTTGGGATGGAAAATGGGAAATAATATGATAAATGCAAATTTTTGAGTCACAAAGACATTAATTATCTTACCCTGTCGCTGTCGTCTCTCATGACATTCGTAGTCAAGGCCATCAATCTTTTTCTTTTATGTTCAGGCATTTCTAACAAACTAATCTGCCACAAGCAAAACAGAAGACAATTACAGATAATGCTTGAGCATACAGGTACACCTAAAAGCTCAATGGCCATCCTTTTAATGCCACTGAGATGATACAGAGCAACAGAACTCCATTATCATCCAAAAGAATCATGCTTCAGTAAAATTTCTAGTAGCAAAGTTAAAATGGCATAGAGGCGAAGTCTTCTCTTCACTTATTTTTCAGTGGTCTTTCTTCATATAATTAATAAACTTTATTCTTTTTGAGACAAATATACATCGCCTTCTTACCGCTACATATTTGATGCAGTCCAGATCAGTAGGGATTTGAATCTATGGACCCATTAGAATATGAATTTCATTTAGCAGAAGTAATCAGTGTTTGGGTTTAATGTTCTTAACACAAGGTTTTAAGATCAGTTGTTAAGAAAACTGCTATAAAGAAATGTTTAGGGATGATAGACTACAGAGAAGAGGGGAATGTTTAGGGATGATAGATTACAGAGAAAAGGTTAATAATTCTTGATGGTTGAAATGGTTAGGGTTGAGATTGATGGTTTAAGAAAAGCAATGCAAGAATATCAATGAACTTCAACAAATAAGAAAACTAGACTATACAACTGAGAGAATTTCTCAAAGAGAAAAACCAATATTTTAATCATTAAAATAACTCCAACTTCTCTTGATTAAATAAATGTGACCCATAGTTATAGAAAAAACTATAGCACTAATCCTAGACAAACCTTTCTAAACAAGAAACTATCTAAAGATACTCCTAAATTGAACTTCAAAATAAATAATTCAAGTCATAAATTGATACCTTGCAAGTATTTTGGCCATGACATTCCCAAATCATCCCGAAGTTGCAAAATCTTGAGCTCATTGAAAACACAATTGAATCCATCAAATGACACCAAAATCAAAAACCAAGCCAAATAAACAAGTTTTAACACTTTTATCACCAAAAAAAAAAAAAAAGCAAGTTTTAACACCACCCCCCCTTCCCCTCGTGCAGAAAAATAAGGCTTAAAGAAAAGTACATAAAAATATGAAATAGAACTCACTTTCCTAAAAACTGGTTAATTTTTTTGGGTACAAAAACTGATTACTAATGAAAATAAGACTTTCCTGGACCAAAAAAAAACACTGATTTAGTGTCCTAAGTGCTAATTGCTACAAAATAATTTTAATTATAATAGGGAACCAAATCAACCTCTAATCTAATTACTAACAAACCTGCTTTGGAAACCAAAGTAAAAATATATGATCAGCAAGAAAAGAGAGCTATGGGCGATCTAGCAATGGACCTTTAAAGACCCACTGCAGCAGAAATCTTCTCACCGATTGATGAATACAACTCCAAATCAAGTGAAACTTGATTCTACAGATCTTAAAGATTGTATGGGACTAGGATCTACTGTCCTTTTGCATATAAAAAATCCTAGTACAAAGAGATCAATGATTTTCCTCAAATCTGGATTTTCTGTCCTTTTTTTGAACAAATTCTTCTAAAAAATATTGTTCGTCCTCAAAATACTTAGAAAAGGTAACCAAAATCCATATAAAATCACATACTATCAAAATCCAAAATCAACTCACATAGCTACCTAGGCTGTCCATATAGAGGCTGCTGACGTCAAGTTGTACAGCACTAATGCTGAGATGTTTTGATGATCTCCCTTGGCTCTGATACCAAGTTGATTTAGGCAGAGATAAAGATACCAGAAATTAGGGTTTATTTAGAATAAAAGGAAGAAGAGAAGACAATAAAAAAGGAAGATGAAGAAAACGTGAGATATTGTATTACTCTCAATTCTTTATTAGTATTCATACTCTATACTTAGATACACTGTGTGGTATTACTATACTATACAAATACAAGGACAATTACATTAAAGATTAAAATACCCCCAAAATACAAGAAGCCCCGATACATGCATTCTCCTACAGGTAGCAACATTTTCTTTTAGAAAGATAAATGGTGTGGCACCAATCCTTTAATGTCTACATATCTGAACATCTTCAGCATGGTTGTTAGCAAGGAAATGTGTCAGATTAGGTTGTATGGAAATCAGGGCTTGATAGCCTAGCAGCCCCTTCTCATAAGATCTGTGAATGACTGAGAAATAAACCCCCTCGCTGAACTACTTAATATCCTAGAAAAAAGCATGTTTCAGCAAGAACAAGAAGACAGTAGGCTTTGGACCAGGAACCCCAGTGGAATCTTCAAGGACAGATCTTGTTTTGATATGTTCTATCCTCAGAGTGCTCCAGATTTTCATGTAAATTTTTTTTGGCTCCATCCAATTCTAGTAATGTGCAATTCTTCATATGGACATCTGTGCAAGGGAAGATTTCAACTGCGGACAACCTAATCAGGAGGGGTCTATATCTTACCAATGTTTGCCTTGTTTGCATGCAGTAACCACCTTTTCATCGATTGCACTTTTGTGATTGATCTCTAGACAGCAGTTATAGCGGATTTCAGCGTCTAATGGGAGGTCCCAAAGGATCTTGGCAACCTTCCTGTGGGTGGAGCATCTCAGCCTTCAACCCCAGAGGGAAGGCTCTTTGGGGGTTAGTACCTGCCACTATCTGCTTGTCTGGTTGAAACAGAACAATCATGCTTTTGAGAACTATGCAGACTCGCTTATAGTGCAGTGAGGAGAGTAAAAGATTGTATTTGGTTTTGAGCTATCCTTTCTAAGGGACTGAAATATATGAATAGAAAAGATATGCAGAATGGGTGGGAGAATATAATCAGGTTCAATTGTAATTGGTAGTACTGTTGCAATAGCCACCTTCTTTCTGCCTTGTTGCCTTGTATTTTGCTTGGGCTTTCTCAGCCTTTCTAAATATCTAATATTTTTTTATCAAAGAAAAAAAAGGGAAAAAAAAAAAAGAGATATAGAAGTGAGTATGGAATAGGAATAGCAGAATAAAGGACAGAATGAGATATCAAAGATTTTTTTTTTTTAATTATTAGATATAGGGATTTAAACTGAATTTGTAAATGAAATAATAAGATGGCGTATCAAGGTTATAATAAAAAAATTCAGAAAAAAAAAATAGAGAAAAAGGAAATAGGAAAATAGAAGGAAGAAGAAAACGATAAATCCAATGGAATCAACACCACTAAACTATAGGATTCAGCACTGAGAAGTGAAGATAACCCACTAAAATCAGCACTAATGAAACTCTAGGAATCAACATCTACAGGCCTCGAAAGCATCAACAACTTGAAGAGAAGGGATATGAAATTTGCACCAATTCAATATGCCAGAACATAAATCGTATTCACTAAAAAAAAATTATAGAGAACTAAATAAAACCAAACCAGACAAATGCTAAACTTCTACAAAACATAATATAGAGTCCTAATTAAACAACTACTAAACCTAGTGGAACTATGGACTCATGGATCTCTTGGCCCTGCTGAACTGAATTTGATGGGCTTCAAATAAGAACTTTTCAAGCCCAGAATTTTGAATATGGTCTGTTTTGCATTAAGCATTGTTGAATCTACAGGTTATAGGCCCACTAAAAATGGTTTTATTTAGCAGAAGCAAATGGAATTTGGACTTGGGGTTCTCAACAATGTGCTTTCAGATCACTTGTTAAGAAAACTGCAGTAAAGAAAGATTTAATGTTGATTTTGGTTATGGAAAAGGTTTCGGAAATGATTTCTCAATATTCAATAAGGTACGAAAGATGAAACAATCAAGAAGACAGTTCTTGATGGTTGAAATATTTGGGTTAAGACCAATGGCTGATTTTGAAAATTTCTACAGAAAAGCAATGCGAGAAACAAGAAGTGAACCTGGAGAAACCAGAAAACCAAACTACATGACCAAGGGAATTTGTCCAAGAGAAAACCCAGAATTTTATTCATCAAAACAATTCCAATCTCTCAACTGCATAGATGTAATACAAAAGCAGACTACATGACCCAGAGAATTTGTCCAAGAGAAAACCCAGCATTTTATTCATCATAAGAATTCAAATTTCTCAATTGCATGGATGTGACCCATAGTTACAGACAAAACCATAGTACTAATCCTAAACAAACCATTATATAGAGTATCTAAAGATATTTCTAACCTTTTTTTTATAGATAAAAGAAATTTTTAACTTTTAATTAACTTCAAAATAAATAATTCTCATCAGAAACTGGTACATTGCCCATATTTTTTCTCTGATTTTTTTTTTTTTTTTTGGGATAAGTAAAAAATAAATATGGTACCTTGCCCTTTTTTTTTATCCACAGCTTTCCCAAATCACAAATTCGCGATATTGTGGGATCTTTGGAAAGTGACACAAACATCAATCCAAGTCGGATACTAAGAAAATGCTGATTCAGCGTCGTAATTGACCAATAATTCTTACTAAGTAACATGAATTGCAATAGAAAACCAAACATACTCCAATCTAATCACTTACTTGCTTTGGGAATCTGTGGGGACCCAAAGACAATTATATGGCCAACAAAAAATGAAAGCTATGAGTCGTCCAGTAATATTGATGCGGAACATGAAAGGGCCCATACTCATATTTGATGGGTTTATACAGGGGTATTTTGGGAATTTTGGGTTTAATACTTTTTTGTATGGAGAGATTTTTTTATTTGGTCAATTTTAGGTTAATCTAGGGTGGGGTTTTATTTGTTTCCAAATAGAATAGGTTTTATTTAATTTTAAAGAAAGTAAAAGATCTATTTCCGTCACTTCTCTTTAGGCCTTATTTTGGAAGGTCAGAACTTACCCATTTGGGCTGACTTTGGTGTCATTTCAAAGGTTATTCAATTACCTTTCAAATGAGACCAAGATATTGAGAATCTAATGTGATGTGGGAGTTATGGCTCAAATACTAGCAGAGTATCACTTTGTGATGGGATTTAGTTAATTTAGAGTTTTATTTTTTTAGCAAAGTCTAATTATATGCATGTAACTAAAATATTTACAGGTAAAAGCTATATATATGCTTGTAAATACGGTACCTTGCCCCATTTATTTTTTTAGATTTGAAAATATTTGCATGTAAAAAGTATATATATGCTTGTAACTAAAATTAATGGAATAATGAATGAAGAATAATGATCATTGTTTATGAATTCAATGCTACAATTGCTTTGTTATCTGGCGTGACTCCAGAATCTTGAAGGTGTGATACTTTCAACCCTAGGTGTGACTCCTAGGAAGCCATTGGTGTGGCTCCATTGGTATTTTCTTTCTACACCAGTTTTAGTATTTGAGCGAAGCCTGAGAAATGGTTCTTAATATTAGGACTAGATTTGTTTTTCCTTCTGGGAAGGCAATCAAGGTTTTGATTAATGACAAGTATGAGGAGAACTTGATTTCTACAAGTTTTGTTAACAAGATCTTACAAAATCCCGTAGATCAAGGCTATTGTGGATATGTTGAGGAAAGTTTTGCTATTCAACTCAAACAAGAGAAATACATCGATGATGCTGAATATAGAATTTTTCCATTGAAACGCAATAAGGTGATTTTAGGCAAGCAATCGATTGAAGAAAGGAATGATACTTTGATGAGGAGACACATCTTGAAAAATTTTAACTTTAGTATGTGGCATCAATTTAGAGTAAAGCCACAACAGTCTTCTTCCATGGTTCTATCAGCTTTGGAAGAGCAAAATCAAGAAGAGATCATCAAAATAGGTGATGATGATCCAAAGTTATCTCTACCAACTTTACAAACTTCAAATGAAGAAACAGCACAACCAGTAATGGAAGAGACTGCTCAAGAGAAGACTCCTTTGAGTTTGACTATTGTCCCACAACAATGAACCACTTCAAGTTTAACCCAGGGATAATCCAACAATACTTCAAGCAATGGAGGAAGATAAATCAATTTTTGAAATTCAATACATCTATGAAGATCCCTTATTAAATCATCAAGTTCACAAATTTGCTATCAAGGATCGCGAGTATATCCAGATGAAGGTGAATGAATCGTTGAAGCTTGATGGTATGGTCTTGATTGTTTTATTGTTCTTGCAACGGTACAAAACTCGATGACGAGTTTTTTTGAACCAGGGAGGAAGATAAATCAATTTTTGAAATTCAATACATCTATTAAGATCCCTTATTAAATCATCAAGTTCACAGTTTTGCTATCAAGGATCGTGAGTATATCCGGATGAAGGTGAATGAATCGTCGAAGCTTGATGGTATGGTCTTGATTGTTTTATTGTTCTTGCAACGTTACAAAACTCGATGAACTCAATGACGAGTTTTTTTGAACCAGGGAGGAATGATGTGGAACACGAAAGAGCCCATAATTAGATTTTATGGGTTTATGCAGGAACATTTTGGGAAATTTGGGTGTAAAATTTTGTGTATGGAGAGATTTTTTATTTAGTCAATTTTAGGTTAATCTAGATTAGTTTCTTGTTAATCAGTTTAAGGGTTTTTATTTATTTTCAAATAGAATAAGTTTTTTCATTTGAAAAGTTATTCAATAACCTTTCCAACTAGACCAAAATCTTGAAAATTCAATGTGATTTAAGAAAGTTATGGCTAAAATACTAGTAGGATATCACTTTGTGATGAGATTTAGTTAATTTAGTGTTTTATTTTTTTAGGAAGTCTATTTAGAGTGAGATTTGGAAATATTGGCATGTAAAAGCTATATATGTGTGTGTGTGTGCGCGCGTACTTAGAATTAATGGAATAATGAACGACAAATTATGATTATTGTTTATGAATTCATGGCTACAATTGCTTTGTTCTCTAGTGTCTCCAAAATCTTGAAGGTGTGATGCTTTCAACCCTAGGTGACTCCTAAGAAGCCATTGGTGTGGCTCCATCTGTATTTTCTTCTCTTTCTCTTTTTTTTTTTTTTTTGGTTATTTCTTTTTACTATAGTTCATCTATTAAAAAAACAGATCAGAGTCTTTTCGTCCTACACCAAATATACCTAAAAGGACATGATAGCCAGCCCAAGGAAGACCTAATTTAGGTTTGCTAAGAATCCATATCTAGGCCCAAGCAAACAAAACCGATGCTATTTGGTAGACTTTTCTTGGGCTGGTTTCGTCCCACGTCAACATAATTCAATATTTTGGTGAATAGAATTAAACACGTAATGCCAAAGGACCTTTGATGGAAAATTAAAGATAAACCTGAATTGGGCAATGCATCACCCTAAGTATTCGATACAGAACATGCTACTGAACCCTTCAGTAATTTTCAGAATATGCATTAGTATATGACTCACCCCTCCTTGTCCACCCCTTGCAACTAGAATTTCTTCACCTGGACGTGCTAGATCAGCCAGAAACTTTCCTCGCTTACGTTTTACAACTGTACCTGTCAGCGTTTCAAAATAATGAGAGGACATGCATGGAGGTGGCTTTATTAATTCAATTTTGTCGAAGGTATTCACAATACCATTGCATTCTACTGAGCTGTTTGGAAGAGTATTGCAAAATGTCAGCAGAACTAAACAATTGGGTCATCTTAAAATCTGTGATTCCCATTCCTTTACATGGAAATTGGACATAAATGAAACCCATGAGTGCCTAACATAGTTAACAACGTAGTATACAAACCTACAGGCACAGGAATACGCAATGTGGGAGCAGCGAATCCATCATGCAGTTGGGAGGTCAAAACACCCATTGCATCGACATTTCCTCCACGCTTTGCATTGTACCGACTCTTCTTGTGAAGTTCCAATAATGAATCTTTGCCCTCGTCTGCATAAATTACTACATCTCCTCCATGTCCACCCATAGGCAGGATTAGTGACCCATCAAAATCCCTTTTATACAAACTCTTTTTCCTCCTCTCTTGGCCATGTTCTGCTCGTGACTTCGAAGGAGCCCTTTGGTCAGGCATGCTAAGAATTGCACCATGACCTCCATCTCCAGAACGAACAGTGATTATAACCTGATCAAAGTACTTGTGTGGTTCTGTTATCAATGTAGTAGGGTTTGTCAAAGAAGACTCTTTCACCTTAATAAGCCTGCACGTAAGCATGTGGTATCCAGTGTCCTCAGAACGGCTTCTTTGCCATTTAAACCTGCAAATTAATAACACAATGGAGCAAATTACCACCAAGAAATTTTAATTAAAAGAAAAAGTGAACCAATCTCTCATAATTTCACCATTGAAGTATATGAGCAGCACAAAAACATGAACAAGAATTGGAATAGCTTCTAGATAAGGAACAGCAAGTTCAAAAGTGAAAAATATAGATACCTGCAGCAGAAGCCTTGAGACAACGACATAAAAATAACTCCAGGAAATTTGATCATTGAGACCGATAACAAACAAAACAGAGGAGCTTTAAATGCATGTGACACTCGATCAAACATGCAAAGCAAATCCATTGTCCTTTATACAGAATTGTGATCTCTAAAGAGTGGGAAGAGCACTTTGGGTGATGTGGGACAGCCTATAGATTTAAGGAATCTAAAACTGAACTACAATGAATAGCGGTAGGTTGAATATAACTAACAAAGAAAGTATAAGATCAAGAAAAATGAAAACGATTGGGAAAAAAAAAAAGAAAGAGAAAGAAGAAAGATGGAAGGATTCAACATAGGAGAAAGAAATCTTACCTAGGATTCAAACAGTTGAAACCTTCAACCAAAATAAACATTCATTCATTTATAAAATTTTCTGTCTATCTTACACCACTCCATCTCCTCCATATTTATTGACAAACTTTGAAACCCCAAAAGATTCCTAAATAAAGTAGAATTTAGCCAAAAAAATACAAAATCCCATCATGTTTTGATATCTTGCTAGGATTTTGCTCATCACTTTCCCAATCACATTGGATTCACAAGATCTTGGGCTCGTTGGAAAGTTATCTAAATAATCTTTCAAATGACATTAATCAAAATGGGTAAGTTTTGACCTCAAAATAAGGCTACATAAAGGTGACAGAAATAAGACTTCTCACTTTTTTTAAAATCTATTATACATAAAAATAAATGAAACCTCAAATTGACTAATAGAAAACAAACCTTGATTGATCCAAAACTAAAACAATTAAAAGTTGTTGCCGAACAAAAATTTTAAACTCATAATACTGAAAATACCCCTACAATACTTTTTGCACTAGATCATTGGGCCTCTCTCCCACTTCGCCTTCAAGAGAACTACCTTGGACCATTGCCTAATACTAATTTTATTGTTACTTATCAAAAATTGCATGGTACTAATTCAGACCACTAGTATCAAGAGGGGCCCACAACCTCCTTGAGATTTGAGAATATGTGGCTATCTCATCCAACATTTAAAGAGGATGTTAGATGATGGTGGAAAAGTTTTAGGACAAACGGGAGGGAAGGATTTAAATTAATGAAAAAGATTCAGGAAAAAAATATTAAGGTGGAAGTGTGGGATAAAGAAGTTTGTTGGAATGCTAGGTGAGGTAAAATTGAAGCGGACAATGAAAAGAGGCTTTCGTATGTTCCACCATATAAAAGAGCCAGATTCAAATTAATGTTCTATATGGGTTTAATTAGTATTTGTTGAGGGGTGGGCTTCAAATGTAATAAGGCCAATAGTGTCATTGGTTTTGGGGTTTTTAGTATAGGGATATGTCAAGGTAATAAGGCTAAAAGCCAAGGTTAAAAGGGGGTTTCAATGGACTGGTCCTCCCTAGCTAGATTTTTCCTCTAGTGGGCAGCTAAGTCAATATAATGGGCCCCACAACATGTGCTGGTCAACAGCCCCATGTTTCCCTATTTTTTGTAGTTTAAATTTTAGGGAAAATTAATTTTTAGAAGTCTTGAGTTTTAGGTAAATCTTGTGTCCAAAGTCTTAGGTTTTAGAAGTTTTTTTTATTAGAAAACTTATAATTTAATTGATTTGTAAACCTATAAAAAGCACCTAACCCCAACAATTTGATGAATTGAAATTTGATTGAGTGTTGCTCATTGGGCATGGTCCCTCTATCTTGTTCCCCTTTCTAGGATAGTAGCCCTGAGGCTCCCCTTTTCTGTCCTCTCTCTTTCTCTCCTACTTGACAACTTCTTCCATCCTCTCTTCTTCTTCTTCCAATCCTCTCTCTTTCTTCTTCTAATCTCATCTCCTTATCTTCTCATTCTAATATCCTCTGATGAACCTCCTCTCTTACTGAATTTACAAGCTGCTGGAGACATTACTTGAAGACCGACAATACAGCCCCCTTTATGGGATTTCAAAGGTTAATTCTAGTGCAAATCACAGGTACCAAATAGAAATGTTCCTCCTCTGATTTAACCATGTTTTATTTCTCATACTATTTTCAATTATGGAAAATCTTTCTAATTCCCTATTATGATTGCTGACCTAGGAAGCATTGACATGGGACACGAGTATGGTATGATATGGACACAGCGAAATGACAATTCTTGAAAAAGTAGGATACGATACGGACGGGATACCATCATTAATTAATTAATATTTCAAGCTAGATTTTATGCCAATTTTATGTTTAAAAAATAATAACAAGTAACGGAGCATGAATCAATTAGCAATAGAGGATCGTTCTCAACCAACCCTAACTGTGAGATGGTTGTGTGGTTGTCTGATAGACCTGAGAAAAAAAAAGGAGGAAAAGACAACAGAAAGCAAGAAAAAGTTCATCCCCCAAATTAAAGGTCTTGGTAATGAAAAAAGAGAGAGAGAGAGAGAGAACGAAGAAGAAAAAGAAAGAATTCAATCTAAGATACGATAACTAAGAAATAAAGAAGCCCCAACTTACCTGAAGGTTGAAGCATATGCTACGTTTCCTCTTCCTCTCTTCTTTTTCTTTCTTCTTCTTCTCTTTCTTCCTTCTCCTCTTCCTCCCTTCTCTCCTATAACAAGGTTGGGGTCATTGGTTTTGCAACTCAATGGCTCCCCTATTTCCCTTCTTATGTCATTCTTAACCGTATTTACTATAATACCTTCTTTTTTTTTTTTTGTATTTCTTCAGTTAATCCATTTTTCTAGTCATTTTACCAAAAACTCCCTAGTTGTCATGTCCAAAAAATATGCAAACGTGTCCTAATTGTGTCTTTGACGTTTCCAAAAAAATTATTATTTTTATTCTCTGACATGCTAAGAACACCCATACAGAAGTATCCTAGGAGTGTCCATGTTCGAGAGGTTTTTTAAGTATCCGTGCTTCCTAGTTGCTGACCTAGCCTTACTTTAAGCTGAACTTTATGGGTCTATAAACTGTGAAAATCGTCCCCCTTTTAAAGACCACTTTTTCTTTAATTTTCTTTAGGGATTTTATCCCCTACTTATTCCCGTTAATCCCCTCAAAACCCCTTAGATTCCCCTCAGTCTTTCCCTGATTTGGTAATCAAGATTCTCTACTGGTTTTTAGGGTTCTTACATTAAAGTAACTTGCAGGACAGAGATTTGTATATTTGATAAAAACAAATCTTCTCAGAATTGCATGATATTTTGAACATAGGACACTTATGTACACCAGAATCTCCCTGGAAATTTTCAGAATTTTCTCATGCACAATTAGGGGTATTTTGGTAATTTTGAATTTTTTCCCAGAATTTCTAGAATTGCCATTCTAGATTTCTTTTTCCCCTTGTTTCCTTCTTTTCTTGTCTAAATCCCTCTACTTGATTTTCTTCTTCTATTCTTGTATTTTCTTAAAAGTTTGAATAAGTGAGTGTGCTTAATTCAATTCTTGGTTGTATTAATTTTGCTCTTGCTTCCACTACATTAACTCGATGATTCTTGATTTCCAATAATTTCTCCCACTTCTATTTATGGAAATAAAAAATAGCGAAAAAAATAACTTCATCTCTTTTACAAAATCGGTTTTCTTACAATACTAATTTTTGGATAAAAGAAATTAAATTGAATAAAATATCAGTAACTTTGCTATGATATATCCTACTTGTTAAAGTTTCGTTTTCCTACCAATTTCAGTCCCCAATTAGAACATGTACTGGTTATAATCCCTGTTGATAGCCATCATCAAGAAAGGATATATTGCAGCCTTTGAAGGAAGTATTGTCATGAAAAATAAAGGATTTTGAAGTTTTTTTTTTTTTTATGAATGATTTTGAAGATTTTCTCTTGGCTACTTGCTATCTCATGACTGTAGGGCTTCTTCAAGCTTCTTGGTGCTAGGGTTTGGCTTGATTGGTGAAGATCAAGTTGTGTGGGTTGCTGATTTCCCCAGGTACCACCTCTTTCACCTCCCATATCTTCTTCCTCTCATCATCATCATCTTCTTCTTCTCCAGTTTTTTTGGTTTCTCCATTAATCTCTGCTGTCACACCAGGGAATCCCATTACGTTATTTTTCCCTACCTCCATAGCCACCACTTGACCTCCATAACATCTATAGACCCAGTCAGCCACTCCACAAACTCTTCCTTTGATCTTCTCTGTGATAATAACCCTAAATCCACCACACATCCAATCGGCTGCACTTATAACCCATTCCCATCTTTGGAAATACACTTCATATATGTTTTAACCTGATGCCCAAAATTTCCAACTATCATTACCTGGACATTCCATCAATTCCCAACAAGATAAGTGAATCCGCCATCATGCGGTTGGCCTAAAACATCCTTCCCAAGTGTTTTTCATATACAAAATACAAATCCCATCAAGTTATACACCTACTGCCAGATTGCAATCACTGGTTTAATTGAGTTCCTAGAGAAAACCCAAATTCAGGCCTTCAATTACTTAAAACACACCCTCTTGATGTTTTACTTCTCTAAAACAAGATCTCCATACCTATTATCTACCATATAGCATCAGCTGTTATTATTTACAGGGAGCTTAAGGACACCAATTAACCAAACTCTGGTCAACATTCTCCTGTGTAGAATGTTATGCATACATGATGCTTGAAGAAATGTTTTACAGAAAAAGGGAATTTTATGAAGTTGCTAGGTGCTGCCTGATTGAGTTTCATTGGTTTGAGGTCCGAATATATTAAGCTAGGAAGCACGGATGCTTCAAAACGTTAGTGCGTCCGTGTCAAACACATATCAGACTCAGACACTCTTGGGATGCTTCTGCATGGGTGTCCCAGCATGTCAGAGAATTATAAAAAAATAATTTTTTTGGACACGTCAGGGACACGGATAGGACACTTTGGGATACTTTCAAGACATAGCAACTAGGGAGTTTTTGGTAAAATGACTATAAAAATGGTTAACTGAAGAAATATAAAAAAAAAAAGTGTATTACAGTGAATACGGTTAATAATGAAATAAGAAGAGAAAAGAGAAGCTGTTGGGTTGCAAAATCGACGACCCTAACCCTGCACTAAGAAAAAACGGAGAAAAAGGAAAAGAGGAGAAGGAAGAAAAAGAACGGAGGAAGAAGAAATGCAACATACACTTCAACCTTCAGGCAAGTTAGGGCTTCTTTATTTCTTGGTTATCTAATATCAGATTTAGTTCTCTTTTCTTCTACTTTTTTCTTTCATTGCCATAATCTTTGATTTATGAAATAAACCTTTTTGGATTTTTGTTGTCCTTTCCTCATTGATTTCTTTATGTTTTTTTTAGGCTCTCTCGTACAACCATCTCACAGCCAAGGCTGATCAAGAACAATCCCCTACTGCTAATTGATTCACACTTCGTTATTTATTATTTATTTTTAAACATAAAATTAACAAAAAAACTACCTTAAAATATTAATTAATTATTGAATCCATGTTGTATCGTATCCTACTTTTTCAAGCATTTCCATGTCGCAATGTCCGTATTGTATCGTACTTATGTCCCATGTCAGTGTCCGTGCTTCTTAGATATCAAGGAATTGTTATTGATACACTTGCACATGTATATATA
>JAOXJP010233079.1:0-10371 GCA_025762735.1 Platanus orientalis | reverse complement strand
GTTTGTGAGAAGTGTGCAAGTGTGAGTATCTAGTGTATGAAGAGCATATATATATATATATATATATATATATATAGAGAGAGAGAGAGAGAGAGAGAGTTCATATTACATCAAGAAGTGTCTCAATTTCCTACAATAGCTTCTTTCCTTTAATGGTTTCACTCATAGGGTACAAGCAATATCAATAAGCAACAAAGGTTTTTTCTGATTTACTTGGCACAACATAACAAGATCAAGATATGCTTTTCTATGTAGTGGAATTGATTGAAAGTTTGAAATCCGCAGCTTAAAAATACATGAAGTTAATGGAATTGCAGTCTTCTATATGCATGCACTAGGGTGTGGATGTTCACTAAAACAATATTGCTTGATGTTGCTGTTCATGAGAGACAACTCTAGAACAACAAAGATTTTTGTCTGGCCTATTGATTCTACATTTCATGGTTGAGTTTTCATCGATGTTGAATTTCTGGATTTGAAGATTTGTCCACTAAATGTTAGCACCTTCTTATAATTGTCTTTTAGATTTAGATGGTCCATTTTAATGATGACCAAATCGGAGTTTTCTAGCAAAACTAAATCGGAGTTTTTTAGCTTGGTTTTGTAGTTCCCTTCTAGTTTCTTATGAAAAATCTTAATTATGGTGTGTTTTATATCTTGGATGATGTAGAGAAAAAGGTTTGAAGGATTTATTGAAGAATAAGGTCAAGAAAAAGGGTTTTACAAGAAGATCTTGAGAAACCAAGAAGGAAAATAGCATAGTAAATAGATACACAAAGTTTATTCTGTTTTTGTTTGTTTTTAGGCTCTTAGAAGTCTTGCAATAGTAAATCTTGAGTCTATGAATGTTTTCGCATATGTTTGTAAATTTTTTTTCTAGGATCTTAGAAACCCTACCTCTTATGCTGATTTGTGATGAGACTTGTTAATTTTTGCTATGATCTTAGAAATCCATATTTAATACTATGAGGAAAAATAGATTTGCATGCTACCTATATGTGTTTCCTTGAAATAATGAATCTCATGCATTATAAATGCTTGTAAACTAAGATTCTATAACTCTATAATTTTCATAAAAGATATTGATAGATTAATTGTTTGATTTTCCATGACAAGTATGATTATTTAGATTATTGATAAGCATCTCTTAAAAATGTTGGTTAAAGATAATATTAGAAGATAATTATGAAGCATGTTGACCTTCATGTAATGATATTAGAATATTGTTGTAAATAAATTATTTAGAAAACTCTATGGAATGATTCAAACAATATATGTTTAGAGATAGTGAATGATTGGATGGCATATATGATTAAATTGTTATCTAAACCATTGCTCAAGTCATGTGTATAGGTTTTAAAATGTTTGAAAATATATGTAAGGATATATGAATTCCCTTACTAAAGAAGGTTAAAGAATGATTTATTCATGTTGCACATATTCTTGATCTTGCTAACATATTTATATCATGTGATCGAACATAATTACGTCTGCAATATGATTGAATAATATGCCAAGTAAATATAAGATAAGGTAATATGGTTAAAAATAAAAAATATTTGAAACGAGTGAAGAATAAGAATAATGAAATAAGATAAGTAAGGAATGTGAATACAAGTGTCTAAATAATAAAGGTCTCACCATTGCGAACTAAATTATGACTAGTGTTAAGTGAGAAGTAAAAGTAACTAAGATATAAATGATAAAAATTATGATGGTCTTCCTATTGAGGATACAATTTAATGGCGAAGTATAACAGTCTTCTCATTTGAGGTATAAACAATGATATGACAATCATTCCCATTAGGGTATAATGCAATAGTATGATGACTCTTCCCATTAGAGTATAATGCAGTGGTATGATGGCACTTTCCATTAGAGTATAATGTAATGATATGATGGCTCTCCCCATTGGGGTATAATGTAATGTTATGATAGCCCTTCTCATCGGGGTATAATTCAATGGCATGACGACCCTCCCATTGGGATATAATGTAATGGTATGATAGCCCTTCCTATTGAGGTATAATGCAATGGTATGATAGCCCTTCCCATTGAGGTATAATGCAATGGTATCAACAGTCCTCCTATTGGGGTATAATGCAATAGTATGATGGACACTATAAAAAAAAAATAGTATGATAGACCCACTATATGGTATAATGAAATAACAACTTTTTCATTGAGAATAGATCTCAATTGCAAAGCATGATGGATTTTATCAATGTGAAATAACACAATGTGCCAAGGTATGAAGTAATGCTAAAGATCCCACTATTGAGAAACATAAAACATGTAAGAAGATAAGAAAAGGATATAAGAAAGAAAAAAATATATGATAAAAAGAAAAGAGAAATTCATAAGGAAGTAAAAGTGTTAAGAAAAGAAAATGAAGTTTATAAGCTTCAAAAGTGAAGTAAAGTTTATAAACCATGTAAGATAGAAAATGTAAAAGTAAGAAATAGAGACACCTAAGTCTCACAAGTGTAGGGAAGCACATAAGATAAGAAAAGTAAAACTATGACATGAAAAGGAAAATGGAGCATATAAGCTTCAAAAGTGAAGTTATAGATTATGTAAAGAAAGAAAAGTATTAAAACAAGGCTATAGAAACATCTAAGTTTTCCAAGTAAGAAGAAATCCATAAGTTATGTAAGGGAAGAAAGTTGCATGGAAGAACAATAAAATACATAAGTTAATAATGAAAATGTAAGTCCTTAATATGAGTAAGTAAAGAAAATGTCAAGAAAAAAGAGAAATCACATATTCTTTAAAAATAATATCAAAGTCTATAAGATATGTATAAAAAACATAAAATGTAGCTTTAAAAAAAATGATAAGTGAATACTAAAACAAAAATAATGAAAACAATTTGAAATGATAAGTGGAATTTGATAAAGTGATATGTAGTGAAGGAACCTAAGGAATGAAAATACTAAAAATAATGGCAAATAAGAAAAAATGAACTACGTTGAACAAGACAAATGATAAGAGTTTATGAAAGCTATAATATAAACAAAAAATGCTAAGGTGGAGATGAATTTGTAAACATAGAAGTTGATCTACATATGTTTCACCATGTCAAGCATCTTGTTATAGCTACTAAATGCATAGGAATAATGCATGTGTACCGTGAAGTAGTTTACCTATGCTTATTCTTGTTAGGAATGTCTAGGTCATACATGAAAATTATTAAAAAATACTTGTTAGGATTACACCAAATTTCTCTATCATGATATGTTTAGGAAATGTTTACCATGTCATTGTATACTCATTTTTCCATGTATATCATCACGCACATATAGTAGAAGAATGTCAAGTATAAATAGAATCATATATATTGTCATGTGTAGATATTAGAAGTATGTCATATATAAATAGAATCATGTGTCTTGTCACGCATAGTTCTTACATGATGACTCATGATGATGAGTGTATAGGTCTTGTGATAACTAATAGATGATATATGTACATTAGCACATGCCTACATGCTAGAAAATGGTATGTATTCTATATGGAGATAAACTCAATATTTTTATATTGAAAAATTCATACTTTACACATCCAGTTTTCATAATAGATTTTGTGTACCTACTTATGAGCCATGGATCACCCGTCCATACCACTTTTTCAGGTGAGATTTAGTGCAAGTACACCGTTTGGAGTGCCTAAAGGTTGGAAAGAAGGCATACAATTAATGATTTTTTTAGATGTTTTCAGTTTATTTTGGACTCTACCTTTTTATTAGACTTTATTATGGGGTTGTATTAAGTTCAAAGTTATATACTTAAGATTTACAGTTTCATGTTTTGATTGTAAAGATGGGAGACTAGTTTTAGAGATAGTATACACTTATAATTTATTTCTACTACACCTTTAAGATTATGATGTTAGTGATAGATTTTCTTATTCTGTTGCGTATATTTTGTTACATCTACAATTAAGGTAAAAGGTTAAAATTTATACCGAATTACATATGGATCCGGTTTAATAGCAGTCCATATTCACGCCTAAATAATTTTATGAAATTTCGGGTCCTTACAATTTTAATGATATACTGTTGGTACAAATCCAACTCAAGACAAGATGCTTAACGAAAGGTATTTTACTAAAAACAAAGGGTATTTTACTTAAACAAAGGACAATATTCCCTTTATATTTATTATGACACCTAGCTTTATGTAAGGTATGTATTTCCTCAAAAGCCAATTAACATTTAAATTATGTAATTATTAGATAATGCATTGCTTCTCCATATGCGATATGACATAAGACCCTCTAGCATCCCTTTAGAAAGGCCATGTTGGTTATACTAGATCACTAACAGGGGGATGTGGACTTTCACTACCATATGCCTTAAATTGTTACAGCTTTGGGTGACACATATCATGTTGCTACACTTTGTAGACTAGTACATCTCAACTACCGGTATAGTAGGTAGACTTTTGGATATATATATACATGGAATTGGATCAACGAAAACACTCTTTAGCTATGATCATTTTCAGTATTTTAGAGATTTATCATGCAATTGCCAATTATTTTATGAACTAAGGGGCCAATGTGTTTACGTTTGTTATCTATACAACTTTGATATTACCAAAGGGTAATGCCTTATCAAGGGCTACATATCAATGTGTACTCCTGATTAGAGAGAATATTCAAATGATCAATTTAGTTGTTGGATTCAAAAAATCCATGGCCATGCTATTTGATAAAAGAGGATTATTTTAATAATAATATATTAATAGATATATTATTAAAAACATTTTTCAAATTTTCTAAGAATCAAAACAGCCAATGAATATCGTGCATAAGGCATTACATAAGCTAGGGGAAAAATCATACGAAAGGGCTCACTAACAAATTCTCAATTCTCTAGATGTATGGTTGCAATGTGTTGAAGGACAATGTTACAATTAGTGGAAGTTTACAGATTCTAATTTAAATATATATTAAAAATAAAAAATTTAGAAAGAGTTTCCAAGTCCAATTTGTATTCAAATTTGAAACCACTCACAACTGAAGAATGGAATCCCAGGAGACCTCATGTCACATGCTCTTTTTTTAGGGTTGCTAAAATTCATAATGAGATAGAGATCCCCCTTAGACATATGATATAAAAATATATACATAAACAAAAAGGAAAAAAAAAATTATGTTTGGATGTATGACAAAGAAGTGATGGAGATCCCCCACCCCTTGGACATGTGAACCAAGAGAAAGCAATTAGTTCTCTCAAATGTGAACCCTAAAACCTAAGAAAATAACAAGCATTAATCAATAAGAGGCAGGAATTCGCATTACTATAGTGAGGTACTAATTTATTATATTTTTTTAATTTTTTAAGTTTTTAATTTTTATGTATTCATCAAAAGTAAATAAATAAATATTTTAATTTTAATTTTAATTTCAAAAGTAAATAAATAATGATTTAATTTTTAATTTTCTTTATGAGAAGCACTAACACTTTAACCGCTAAGTACTTAACAAGCCATCCTTTATCAAGCATTATTTCACGCATTGATTAGTACTGGTGTGATATCTCTCTAGTCATACTGGAAATGATTTGAAACCCTACAACTATAGGGATCTTAAAATAAATTTATTGAAGAAAAAATAAAGATGTTTATTTAAGATATTAAAGTTCAAATTATGAGAAATGATGGCATTTATATCTCTATTTTAAAATATTTTCATTTAAAGAATTTATAAATCTTTTTTGAATCAATTGAGATTGTGATGTAGGCCAGCATGCTGCATTAAACTATTTGGATTGGTTGGACTGAAAGAAGAGGCCCAAACCTTGGGCTTAGCTGATGGTTTAGTCATATGATTGGACTGTGTTATGGTGGACCCGTGTAACAAGTAGAATTAAACTATAAACTGAATCTAGTTTTTTGTTGCCTTCATAGTTTTTGTCTATTTTAGCCTTATATTTATAGTCATGTTTTAGGAAAAGATTATTATGTTTGGTAATATGGGGATTGTCAAGAGAAATAAATATTTTATCATTTTTTGTAAAAAAAATTAACGCTTTGTTGGAGTGTAGAGTAAAAAGCAGTAGATGTTCCATTCCTCATCTATATATTGGGATATCTTTTGTATGTAAAAGACTTGGCAAAATATATGAAAATTAATCTCCTTTTTTGGTGGCTCTCTTTGATGTAAGAACACCACAAGTTGTGGTAGTTCTTGACTGAAATTCTAGTTCAAGAACTTCATCCCCTTGACTCCCTTTGATAGATCTCTCTTCTTTTCCAACAACTTTTCTTTGTCTTTTACAATCATAGGAATGAGCTCCAACTGCTTAAAGTTGTGTGCTTGTGTTCCCTATCACTAAGGAACAGGCTTGAATTTAGCCTCTTTAACTTGGTTTCACAAATACAGTGGACCCAACTGCATTAACTAGTATTAGAGCTCAATTGTTGTCTTCCTTCCATTCATGGCTCCATGTAATTATGGGCATGGGAAAAGTTCCATTGGAGAAGACACCATTATTGTGGATCAATGAGAGAAAAATAACACAAGTTTGAAGGTAAGCTAAGATGCTTACCCAACGCCTTATGCAAATTAAAACTACTACCCTAGATGGTGACAATGATGATTTGGAGGACTTGTTTAAAAACCTTTTTCATGACCCTATTTCATTTTGTGAGTCGGTTGTGAGGAAAAATAGAAAATGGGATGAACATAAATAGGATGGTGGATCTAAAATTTAAATATTTAAATTTAATTGAGTATGAGCCAAAGAATTCATTGATTAGCTTTCCACTTTGAACAAATTCTAGACTTTAAAGATATTCTTAATGATACAAAAAAAAAGTTAAATTGGTGGACTTAAGGCTAAGATGAAGAGCCTCCACATGGTAGGACCTGAAATTCCCAAAATGAGATCATAAAGGGGGGTGAATAGGATCTTGGCCAATTATTTTAAAATTCTTTTTAACTCTTTAGTCCAATTTTAATTCCTCTTAATTTACTTAAGATTTATCTAAATTAAGCAACGAAATAATTACTGAAGTAAATTAATCACTTGGACTCTAATATACCAAGGGGCTTTATCATGCACTATAGTGTGACTTATAGTAGAGCATGAGCAGGGCAAATAGTTCCTCTTTTTTGTAAACTTTTAACTTAATTAATTACAAGATAATGTACATCAAGGAATGAAATAAATAATTAAATAATATACAAGAATCACTACCACAATAAGGGAATTTAATATGACTCTCCCTCCCGAGCCTTTTTAATTTTTATTAATAGTTATCTAAACTATTACAAAAAAATTATTAAACCTGAAATAATTTACTTACAAGTTCTAGAAAATCCACTCCCTTTTAAGTATGTTCCTAGTGTCTGCGATGGGTGCTCTCCATCCAATGACTCCAATGGACTAAACTCACGCAACTCTGACAAGTGTAAAGAGAATTCACCTCCAGTGGCTTCGGCGAAGGCTACAAACTTCATTTAAAATGTTGAAAAATCTTTTGATGCGGATTGCCTCCTTGTATGCTAATATAACTATTAAAACCCAACATCTAGCTTCTAAGAGATGTAACTTAGTGATTGGGAAGCAAACTAATAAACCTTGAGAAGGTTTAACTATTAGCTAGACTCTAAAGTTATATGGTCATAGTAGTTTGACTGGTTTTCCACAAAACATCACCCTTCGGCTTGATTTCAAGAGAGTTTGACTATAGGATCATTCACCTTTCTTATGCAAGCAAATAGGACTTTATCCCCTATTTATAGAGTGTCAAAAGATCACTCTAGAAGTGTCCAATGGTTCTTTTCAAACTATAAAAAATAAAGACTTTTGAAAAGAGACGTTATAAATTTTTTTTCAATTTTGTGTGTTTCAAGAGCTCTAAATATTTTGGAGTGCTCAAACTTAGAGCACTCAATTTTTTGGATCCCTAAAAAAAAAATTCCATATTTCAATAATTTTCAAATAGATCTTATCAAGATGATATTTTTGAGTACTATGGGCCCCGAACGGACACCGAGATCAAAAGTTAAGGCTATTTTAAGTTGGGCCATTTTTTATTTTCAGCATTTTCTCAATTTTTTTGTCAATTTGGGTCCATAATTAGTCCAATCTTTGTGAAAACTTCTCTAGGTTTGAGTGAACCATTTATAAACCACTCTAAGTCCACCTAAAGCTAAGTCCATACCCAAACACCCCATTACCACTTACCAGCATTTTTACCTTTGGATTTAACTTTGGAGTTCACTTGTTGGCATCTTGAGGCTGCATGTATTGGAAATATGAGGCTTCTTAAAATCTTCAATATGGCTTGTCTCTTATTACTTGTGGTCTTCCAGGATTTTTAACTTGAAGCTTCTTCCAACATGTCTTGGAATTACATTATTACAAATTACTTACTTAGATAAATACAATGACCACACACATTACATGTACTTACAAGTTTTGGAATGGAATTGGCAATACATGCAAAATTCCTAACAAGACCACCTTTTAGTAACACAGCGACGATAGGGAAATTCATGTGTGACTAATTAGGAAAATGATGAGGAAAACTTTTTACCCTTTAACTATACTTAAACCAATTATCAAGAAGTACAAAATCTTCATCAAGAAATTAAACATGTGAATGACTACAATGAATACTTCTATCAATCGATGTCTATAACTTATGTACCTGAAAATGAAGAACAAAAAGTGATATGACACATTAGGGTTTAAGACAATCCATATAAGATGTGTTTAACCTTCATACTTTGTTGATGGTTTCAAAGGCCTTCCAAAGAGCTTCAGTTGTTGAAAAACAACAAGGCTGACGTGGTGTACGTGTTGGATTTTCTCAAGAGCCTAGAGGAAGAAATACTACAATAAATACATAGCACAAGGTATTCATAAAGCCTAAAATTGTGAAACTACCCAAGGACCTCAAAGAAGGGGTAGTGTAGCACCTATGGACCATCCATACATTATTGAATAAGGTGAAAATTCCCAAGGTAGTAGGACCATTCATTGTTTTTTATGTGGAGAATTAGGACATCGATCTACGAAATGTCATAAAAATACTAGTCGAGAAGGAAAATAGCTTTCAACTGAAGAAGAAAATGAAAAAGAGGACGAAGGGATGCAAGAAGAATAAATTAAAGAGGAAGATGATGATGTTATAGTTCAAGGTGATGCGGCAGTATCACTTGTAATCCAAAAGAATCTCCTTATTCCAAGAGAAGAATCATAAGAGGATTGATTACATACTAATATTTTTTATACCACATGCCATGTTGGTGGCCAAATGCAAGGTCATCATTGATAATAGCAATTGGGAAAATATGATTTTTGGCGAGGTTGTAATTTAGTTGAAGTTGAAAGTAAAAAATCATCCAAGTCCTTACAAGCTTGTCTGGTCAAGGAGGAAAATAAAGTGATTGTTAGCAAATATTGCCTAATTTCAATCTCAATTGAAAATTGTTATTTTGATAAGGTCGCATGTGATGAGGTAGCCATAGATGTATTCCATAGTTTGTTAGGGAGAACATGAAAATATAACCTCAAAGTATTCAATGATGGGTTCAAAACACTTACGTCTTTTAGAAAGTTAACAAGAAGATTATTTTAGTCCAACCAAGGAAGAAAACAAACACATGCTTAAACAATGGGGGTAGTAATTTTATTTCTTTGAAAAACTTTGAGGAAGAAGTGACTGAAAGTAAGGTTTTTTATTTATTGGTGACTTGGTGTAAGTCCTTGGTTGAAGCCACACATGTAAACGTTCAACCAATACTTAAAGAATTTCAAGATGTCATGCCAACAAACCTACTTCTAGGTTTGCCTCCAATGAGAGATTCAACACTAAATAAACTTGGTTCCAAGATCAAGTCAACCAAATAAAGCTCACTATAGGATGAGTCCTCAACAACATGAGGAGTTGAGTAGGAAAGTCAATCATTAGCTAGAAATGGATAATATTAGGGAGAGTATGAGTCCATGTGTAGTGCCTATATTTCTAGTTTAAAAGAAATACGGGTTGTGGTGCATGTGTATAGATAGCAAGGCCATTAACAAAATTACCATAAAGTATTACTTCCTGTAGACATCTAAAATTTATTTAAATTGCAAATAAGGACTTGAACCCTAAAAAATGTATACAAAAGGCCAAAACTCCATAAATGGGTCTCACACTCATAAAGTAAGCCCCAAAACATGGATAAATCCTTTGGGCCTAATCTGGGTTTTAAATAATAACCCATTAGACCACCAAGCCCACTGGTCTTAACCCATTAGCTGGCCTAAAAAACTCAGCTTGCATGGGATCCACAAGAGAGAGATTTGAATAAAATCAAATCTAGATTCTCTTGGGTAAAGAAGGAAAGTTATGCTACTCATGAAAT
>JAOXJP010233078.1:0-10371 GCA_025762735.1 Platanus orientalis | reverse complement strand
GGGTAGTCGGTCGCTTGTCCATAAGTTAGTCAGAGCAGGATACTACTGGCCAACCATGCAAGCTAACTTGGTGAGACTTATCCGGAAGTGCAATAGTTGCTAGAGGTTCGCCAACGTTCCCAGACAACCCGTGGAAGAGCTCACACCCATCACAAGGCCATGACCCTTTGCCCAATGGGGAATAGATATTGTGGGACCCCTTCTCCTGGCGAAAAGACAGAGGGAATTCCTTGTAGTGGCCGTTGACTATTTTACCAAATGGGTAGAGGCCAAGGCACTAGCGATGATAACCAAGGGAAACATACGTGATTTCGTCTAGAGGTCTATAATATGTTGATTCGGAATACCACAAGTTATAATTACTGACAATGGGAGGTAGTTTAACAACAGGCATTTATGTGAATTCTGCTCTCAGTTGGGTATCAGGAACCACTTCTCCTCCCCGACGCATCCCTATGCCAACGGTTAAGTGGAGGTCACCAACAGAACTATACTAAAGATAATCAAGACTAGGCTAGAAGCGTCAAAGGGGCAATGGGCTAATGAGCTGTCAGGGGTCCTCTGGGCCTATAAAACCACCTCAAGGAGTCCCACAGGGGAGACATCGTTCGCTTTGGGCTTCGACTGTGAAGTAGTTATACTCGTGGAGATTAGGATGGCGAGTTTAAGGATCCAAAAACCGTAGACCGAGCAGGTAGAGAGAGAGCTATGTTTGAACCTAAACCTATTAGAAGAAAAAAGGGATGAAGCCTCCCTCTGAATGGCAGCGTACCAACAAATAATGGTGAAGTATCACAATGCTAGAGTCTAAGCAAGAGGTTTCCAAAATGGAGACCTTATTCTCCGGAAGGTGAGCATAGCAACGTAGGTCCTGGGCAATGGCAAGTTGGGATTGAATTGGGAGGGGGCCTACAGAGTAACCAAGACTACACTTAACTACACCCATTACCTGGAAACCATGAAAGGAAAGCTCCTGCCTCGACCATGGAACATTGAACACCCAAAAAGGTATTACCAATAGCAATGTAATTTTGATTTCAAAATAATGAAATTTGTCTATTATCATGTGTGATGCAGCAATCTACACGTAAAGTCCGCAGTGTCAGAAAAATGGACTAAGTCCAGTAAAATGATTCTCGGTCTACTACAATGGTCTACACAAAGTCCCCCGAGCGGTGTCGAAAAAATGGACCAAGTATAGTAAAACGACCCTTAGTCTACTACAACGGTTTACACAAAATCTCAAGCGGTGTCAAAAAAATGGACTATGTCCAGTAAAATGACCCTCAATCTACTACAACGGTTTACACGTAAAGTCCCGAGTGGTGTCGAAAAAATGGACTAAGTCCAGTAAAACGACCATCGGTCTACAACAATAGTCTACACATAAAGTCTTGAGTGGTGTCGGAAAAATGGACAAAGTACAGTAAAACAACCATCAGTCTACTACAATGGTCTACACGTAAAGTCTTGAGTAGTGTCAGAAAAATGGACTAAATCCAGTAAAACGATCATCGGTCTACCACAACAGTCTACAACTAAAGTCCCGAGAGGTAATGAAAAAAATTGACTAAGTCCAATAAAACGACCCTCAGTCTACTACAACGTTTTACAACTAAAGTCCCCCAGTCTACCACAAGGTTCTACAATTGACAACTCTTGGTCTATTATGACAATCTACAACTAATGTCCAGAGCTTCCTACGAAGGTGTGTAATTAAAATGATATTACGAATTACCATGACTAGTCAAAAGAGAAATCTATTAAGTAATTGTCAAAATACAAGAAAAGAAGAAAGGACTCTCGATCCATACAAAAAAATATTGAAAAAAAGCCATCTTCAAGAGGTCGCATCATCTCTCTCTAGCTCTGTGTCGGCTTCCTTGGCTGGCTTGGGCCCAATAGAGTCTGACTCAGCATCGGCTTTAAACATGGAAAGGTCGAGGTCGGGATAAGCCCTCAGAGCCCTACAGTAAAGGGCCTCGAAACCACTGATGAAAAATTTTGTGGTCTTGTCATTAAAAGCCTCGGACTGCATATAGGCTACGATCGCCTCCCCAACAGCTTTCTCTTTCTCTGCCTCCTAGCGAAACTTCATCTCGTCCAGAGATGCCTATAGCATAGTGACCCCATATTTTTCCCCCTCAAGCTAGTCCTGGACCTCTTCTAGTGTGGTCTCACTGCCCTTCAGCCTTTCTTCAGTCTTAGCTAGATTATTCCTCAATGTCACCCGCTTAGAGTCGACCTCATATAACTTTTTTTTGAGCTTGCCAATGTAAGCGTCTATGGCGAGCTAACGACTCGAGAAAACAGCCACCTTCATCAACACATGCAACAAGGGACGGTCAATAACAAATAACGGAATAGTGTGAATAACCGAATTGACAAAAGAGGAAAACACTTTACCTTCCCGAGGTCGAAGTAGGTGCTCCTCACCAAGGCACTTGTACTGTTGCCCCTAAAGCTCACCTTGTGTTGGTCAGAGAGAACCGAGCGGAGGTGAGTGACCGCCTCGTCTTCATTGGCCAGTAGAGAAGGAGGAAACTTCTCCTTTCCCTTACAAGACCCCCTAGGTTGTAAGGAGGAAGGTCATCGACACACTCCTCGAATGTATGAGTAGTCTTCAATGCTGCTTCTAAATCAACAAAGGAATGAGGGGGTATAGAGGCTGAAGGGGACACCGTAGAAGAAAGGGTGCGCGCTCTGTCCTTCTCATCTGAATGGCTATGGGAGAACTTTGGTTTCTTCATAAACTCCTAGTGGTAGCTTTAGAGGCGATTCTCATCAGGGAAGATTTGGATGGCATAGCAGACATATCTGTAAAGAGGAGTAAGTGATTAAACATATGAAAATAAATAAAAAGGAGAAGGTGAAATAATGGCTGAGATGGGTGGATGGTGACCTGAATGACTGACCGGTAAAGGAAACGACTAAGATGCCTGACTGACCGGCAAAGGGGATGACCTAGATGCCTAACCGACCGGCAAGACTGACGGCCCAGATGAAGGAATTTTCTAGCCAAATAAGTACAAAGAAAGTGACTCAGGATTTACTAACAGATAGTAATCCCGAATCGAATGCACAAAAGTAAACTCCAACCTCGTAAGTTAAGCTTCAAACAATGGACGCTTGGCCAATGCTACAAAAATAAGAAAGATTAGACCGACCAAATGGAAAATGAGTAAGGAAAACTATGACAATCGAAGGTTACCTTCTCTACATGGCTCTCCCCATATCTTGGGGACTGTGTGGACTCGATCAACGGGCGGCTCCAATGGGAAAGACTCCAACCCATCTCTAGACGCGAAGAAAAATTTCTTTTTTCAACCTTTATTTGAAGTTGAAAGACTAATGATTAATGTTTGCTCGGAGACCCGATGGTAAAATACCACCACCCCGAATTCATCTCCACCGCCTTGTAGCAGTAAAGAAATTCCAGGATAGTGAGATGATCCTAACCATCACTACATATGGGCCATAACACCATACAGGTGATTAGAATCCTCCACCCGTTGGGCAAGATTTGTTACAAAGCTAGACGAAGGTGGGTAAGGAGTTGACAGACAAACAAAGGAATAGGAAAATGCAGACCAGCCTCCAGAATATGTTAAAAAATTACAACTTCATTTAGAATGCAAGAAGAGGACCACTTGTTAGAAGCAAGGACCCTCAGACTCACCGACTCTGGGATTTGGTAGGTATGACACAAATCCTCTAGCCAGGACCTCGACAGAGTCAAAAGAACACGCTCGGCAGCATATGGCACACCAGCAAAATGACCCCACTTAATAGGCATCAAGGATTGAGCCGAGTTATGCGAGTCCTCTCTAACCAGATTCTCGTAAAGAGCCATGACTGAATCGAAAGAATTAGATGAGTTACCCATCCAATTATGAGGGTATACAATGCCGACTGATGGGCCTATTACTTCTAAGACTTGGTTCAAAACACTACTCAAGAAGGAAGACTCAAATCCTAAAACATTTAGGTCAGGAATATGCTGTTGACTATGAAGGAAGTAGCAAAGATGAGTTAAATTAAAACCGAAAGGAGCCCTGGTAGGATCCAGGGCGAAGTCCTATGGACAAGTGAAAACAGGCGAATGGAAATACGACTGATACAAAAGGAAGGAAAAAGTGCCAAGAACACGACTTGATGGTGGGGTGACGATACTAAAGTAAGACGAAGAAGAGAGGAAAATCACAGAGAAGGGGATGGTAAGACGGAAAATACCTTTCAATAATTATTCCGGTTGATGAATCCCTAAGCATGATGTAGACATGAATAGAGCAAATAACCCAAACACAGCTTCAAAAAATAACCGCAGGAAGGTAGAAGACTCAAAAAGGGGGAAGGGTGTCCAATTATAGGATCCTCAATCGACCCCTGACCATTGGATTGTCTAAACCCTCCCCCACCGTTGGATGAAGGCATGGTTCGAGGAAAAGTGGCTACCAACTTAACGTTTTATCGTCATTAATAACGCAGAGCTTAAAAATGACAAAGTCAAAAATTCGGTATACCAATAGACTCAGACGGCTTTACAGATTCCCTATGTCCGCTCAAGCTAACGAACAAAGGAATGGGGAATAGATGATGATGAGGAATTTGGACCCGAGCTGATTGAGCCGATTGACCAGGCGAACCACCTTGGTCTAAACAATTAGCCTACCAATTCGTTAAGTAACCTACTCATGGCTCAAACCCCCGATCGCGCATACTAAATGGGAAATCAGTGATAGAATCTTACGACCAACCGACTGACCCATCGATAACATAATAGTACAGATGTACGACCGACTAGTAGATAAAGGAATATTAATAAGCAACCCTTTAAAGCATGCAACCAAGGGCAAAAAGAGGGTTACAAGATGTAGAGCGATAACCAATCCGATGTCAACACATGTACTACTCATCCACGTTCTTCTAACTAAGTCGAAGAATATTCTTAACCAATCACATGGGACTACGGAGAGAACTCTTATATTAAGAAGAGAACCCTTGGAGAAGAAGGTAAGTACAATCACTCCAAGTAAGGAAATACGAGAATTTTCTTATCTCTGATCTCTGACTTGAGCGTCGGAGGGGTGTAGGCCGGTGCCACACCGATGCCGTTTTGTTATCTTGGTGTAGGTGAGATCTGTGTGTGAGATTCTAGATTAAGGGTGACTAGAGGACCATTTGGGTGAACCAAATCTCGGTATCATGGAGATTACATGTGTTAAAGGGTGGAGATGTGGTGGTTTAAACCCAAGATGCTCATAGACAGTCATCCATATTCACAATGGCTCTAATTAGCATTGGTTTCGAGCCACCACATCATTGTCAACTAAAATGGTGGCTTAAAATTCAGTAGTTCTCAAGGTAACATGAACGGCCAGACAACCGGCTGAGTGAATCAACCCTCGTGTTCCCATGGTAACAGTAATTCATCTGAAAGCTACACTTTAACTAGGAGGGTTTGAATCATCTCTAGTCTAACAATTCATGCCAGCACAATGGAAACATCTTGGAAATTTCACGTGATGGGATATGGGCCTAAATCACTCATGATTTATGCAATAAATAATAAAATAATAGAAAAGAAATCAACAGTTATATAAGACAAAGATTTTTATGTGGTTCTCCCTTCTCTCTTCTTTTCTAGCATTTCTTATGTCTTTAGGGTTTAAATGAGTCTTTTTTAGGGTTTTGGGTCGAGTTTGGGAGGATCCCACACTCCCCAAAAGAAGCAAAATCGGGTTTTCATTAAAGAAATTGTAGCGCTTTGGCGTGGTCTACCATTTTTTGTGGACCGGTCAAAAGCCTTGGCCCAAAATCATAGCACTTTGTCTTGGTCCACCATTTTTGGTGGACTGGTCCAAAGCCTTGGCCCGAACCACCAAAAATGGTGGACTACGCCAACATGCTTACAAGCCCAAAGGCAGCTGGCTCGGTCCACCCTTTTTGGTGGCCCGAGTTAACTGGATTTGCCCTTTCTTTTTTTTTTGGATTCTTGGATTGTTCCAACCCCTAGTATTGGGTTGGCACATGTTCCTATGTCTTTTTACCCTCCAATTTAATTCTTTGAAGTTTTTAAAACAATCCCCTATCATTCTCCCTTCTTTTGTTCTAAGAAATGGCTTCATTTTTTCCCCCAAAAAAGTTAACCTTTCATTTCCCATTCATGCTAAGAGTTATAAATTATCTATTAAGTATAGAAATCTACGTCCAAAATTCATCGAAAATGTATGCGGGGTGTTATAGTATTGGTGGGTGGAAAGTGTTGGGGATTAAACAACCTATCAATCAAACAAAAAACAAGATGAAAACACTAATAATCAAAGATAAAACAAATCACAACCACAAACATACCACAAAACACATGATTTACATGGAAAACCTCAAATTGGGAAAAAATCACAGAGCCACATAGAAAGCTTCACTATCCTTCAAAGATTACAAGAGTTCTATCTCAATCTCTCACAAAACCACAAGTTTTCACTATTATTTTCTCTTCTATAAACCTTAAACAACAATAAAAACCTTATATAGAACATAAAGGTCAAGTTTGGTAGGAATCTCTCCCTTCCACAAACATTCTATAAAAGTGCACAACTAATTTTCTGCACCCAAAACCAATCCATAAAAGTTTGGATCAAGTTTGAATCCAAGTTGGATTGGTCCACCTTGCCATTGGTGGTTGTCTGCTATAGTCTTGAATATGTCTGGATCAAGCAAACTAATAGTTGGATTGGTCCGGTTTTGTTGGATCAATCCAAGGCCCTTCGGATTGGTCCAAACTGTCATATTTTGTTCTTTTTCTTCTTCTTTGCTTTTCTAATTGTATTAGTCTCCACATCCAACAATCTCCCACTTGGAGACTAATTCTTTTTTCCATTATCTAGATTATGTACATGTGTTGAGATCTCTTCCTTTCCGTGAATCTCTTTTAGTTGTTCTTCATCATCTTTACTCATGAAGACCAACTAAAGATTTGCATAGCTTTAGTTTCTGTACTGTCACCATATTGGTAAGCATGTTTGTTGGGTTTTAATCCATATGGACCTTTTTCAACTTCAGTACTTGTTCCTCTAAAAGAGATCTTATGAAGTGATACCTTTTATCGATGTGCTTATTCCTTGCATGAAATATTGAATTATTCACAAGATGAATGGTGATTTGGCTTTCATTGAATAATATATTGTTCTCTTGTTTTTTTCCTAACTCTTCACTTAGGTTTTGCAACCAAATTGGTTCCTTGCTAGCTTCTGTTGTTGTAATGTACTCCACTTCCATTGAAAAAAGCACAACTATCTTCTATAGTTGAGACACCCAAGTGATTGTTGTATTCCCCAAAGTGAACACATACCCCATTGTACTCCTCCTCATGTTTGTGACACCTGACAGGTCCGAGTCTATATATCCTTGTAGTTTTATTTGTATCCCTCCAAAACTCAAAGTTATGTTAGTCTTTCCTCTCAAGTATCTCAATATCCACTTAACAACTTCATAATGCATCCTTCTAGATATATTCATGAATCTACTCACAACTCCCACTGCTTAAGCTATATCCTCTCTAGTACTGACCATGTCATACATCAAGATGCCCACCATTGAAGCATATGAAACTTTGGACATATAATATTTTTCTCATGCAGTCTTAGGAGAATCTTCTTTAAAGTTTAAAATGACTAGTCAATGAGAAACTAACTTGTTTTGCATCTTATATGTTGAATTTACTAAGAACCATTTCAACATATTTAGCCTAAGACAACTTCAACCTATGGTTCTTCGAGTCTCTTATGATTCTCATCCCAAGAATCTATTTAACCACTTCTTAGTCCTTCATCTCAAACTCCTTTGACAACTTCTTCTTCAAGTTATTTATTTCATGTATGCTTGATCCTGCCACAAGCATATCATCCACATACAAGAGTAATATGATGTTATCTTCATTAAATGTTTTGTGATAACAACAATGATCCACACGGAATCTTCTATAACCATTCTCCATCATAAAGCTGTCAAACTTAATGTTCCATTTCCTTGGGGCTTGCTTCAATCCGTATAAGCTCCTATTGAGCTTGCACACCATTTTCTCCTTACCTTCTACTTCATATCCTTATGTCTACTGCATGTAGATATCTTCTTCCAAATTACCATTGAGAAAAGTTGTTTTCACATCTAACTACTTAAAATATAGATTTTCCACTGCCACGGTGCTTAATACCACTCTAATGGTGGTCATCTTCACAACCCAAAAAAATAGTTCAAAGTACTCAACACCTTTCCTTGGTTGACACCCCTTTACAACTAGTCTGATGTTATATCTTTTATTCTTAATTGGCTCTTCCTTTAACCTGTACACTCACTTCTTGTCCAATGCTTTGTTTCCTTCGGGTCGTGGAACTAGGTCCCATATATGGTTTGTAGACAAGGATTTCATCTCCTCATCATGACATACTCCCACTTAGTTCTTTTATCAACCTCCTATTAGGTACAAATGATGTATTGTCAATTCATTCCAAAACTTGTATAAGTACATGTATGTTGGGGCCATGTATTTTGTCTTACAATAGTTATAGGTTTGAATATTTGTAAGTTATGTAAGTCTAAGTCAAGTTGTAAGAAGCGCAGAAGACCACAAGCTTCAAGAGACAAACCACATTAAATATCTCAAGAAGTTTCAAGAGCAAGCTACCTTAAAAAGCCAACATTGAACTCCAAGTCAAACCCAAAAGGTAAAGGTTGGTAAGTAGGTGTTTATATATGGACTTAACCTTAGGAGGACCTAAAATGGACTAGACATGAAATTTCCCAAACATAAAGAAGTTCACACAATGATTGGATCATTGGAGGACCAAATTAGGTCTAATATTATGTTAAAATAGTAAAAATATAAGAATAGAGCAATTTGGGGACTTATGGGTGTTGGGGGACAAAATCCAGAAGTTAGAGTTGATTCTAGAAGTCTAGGATCGATCCTAAGAAACCCATGATCGATCCGAGAATGACAACTTTCTGGTCCTGTGTAAAGAGCACCCATGATCGATCCTAGGTGTTCCAGGATCGATTCCAAAAGTCTAGGATCAATCCTAGAACTTCCAGGATCAATCCTAAGGTGCAAAATTGGAAAAATAAAAACATATCTTTTTTAAATGGCTCAATTTTTTACTGTTGGAAAAGAGCCATTGGAGCTTTCCAAAAAATGGTTTTTTCCATACTATAAATAAGGGATTAAACCCCATTGAATTTGCATCTTGAATGCTTGAATTCTTAGTCAAATATTTATTGAAATCAATCCAATTTTGTGAGCCCATGTGTCACACCTCGAAACTTGCATACGGAATTCGAGGTAATATATGCAGAAGCACACGTGGATGGCGTTGCGGATCTCGGAGTGTGACATTGTCATTTCCTTGTGGAAGGGACACTTATTTATCTTACTTAATTGCAACATTTTCAATTCTTTTTACCCTAATTACTTAACGTCAATTTTCAAAACATAGTAGTGGAAACATAACCATAAAGTAATATTCATTCAATAATTGCATTGGAAATATAAGCACTCACATTCTAAACTACGCAGTGAAAAGAAATCAATAATATCACCAACATCTAACATCAAAACTACAGTCTCCAAATAAACAGAATCATCATATACGCCTCTAAACTAGCCAACCACCAAACCATCTCCAACATAACTACAAGTATCTCAATGTAATGTTTATCACCATAAATCCATGTCCATACATGAATAAGTGTTGAACATAAAAGGAACATAAAGAAGTGTACAAGCAGCCCTCTCTTCCACAATCCATCCATGGGGCCAAACCTTCAAGTTATCAAATGCTATCGGGCACCACTTGAAAGGGTGGTAAAAACATAGGTAAGCTATAAAACCCGTGAGAGAACATACGTAATGTTCCACGAAGAAAATTGGAACATACATAACATATAAGAATTGAATTAGCTATAATAAATATCAAATTCTAATAAAGGTGTCATAAGTAAATAAGCCAAGTTGAAATAAGTCCATAACTGAAACAAGTAAAGTGTAGCTCATAAGAAAAGTGCAACATGCAAAGCAAATGTTTTCTACAAAATTATAATGCCATAAAATTTCATCATTAGATAAGACTTTGGAGCGTTAATCTCTTTACACTCTTCTTCTTCTTTCACTTATACGAAACCCCTTGCAGTGAAATATTATAAAAGGGTTCATAATTTATTTTTTTGAAGTTCTTACATTTACTTAACTCATTCATACTTATAACAAAAACCAACTTTTAATCCAAACCATTACCATGTACAGTAGAATCTAACTTTTAAATCATTAACATCATAGTGGAAGGAAAACTAGTCATTTAAAATAAAATCCTTTCAATT